>QXTE01000604.1:22564-210138 GCA_003942145.1 Platysternon megacephalum | reverse complement strand
TGTGAAGGGCTCACAGCTAACAGACTGGACACCTGTCTCACTGAGAGGCGCTACTCCCCTCTCCCTTCATGACATGCTGTTGTATCCTGCTGCAGTGTGAAAGGAACTTTCACCCACCTCCCCAGTGGTTTCTAGGATTCCATCTCCCTTCTCTGTGCCACCCTCTGGGACACATCTTCCTTTGCTTCCTAGCATTGGGTATCTCCCTCGTTTTGCAATAATCTGGTCATTTTTCTCCCTGATAGGTAACACACACTTCTCCCTCCCTGAGGAGACTCTGCCTTCAGCTGCAGTGCAGGAGCTGGTCTCAACCACCCCTGCTCTTGGAACCATGCAGCTTCCCCCTGCTGCAGAGGAATCAAGGAGACTCAATCTTATTCCTTCAGCAGTTACTTGGACATTCCCTCTTTCCCTCTGAGGTTCCAGCAGAATGATCCTTGTTGTAGGCAGACACTTTAACAGCCTAAGTTACATGTAAAATGTCATTACCAATTATCATATTAATAGGGTTACCATCTACTACCCACACTGATAATACAGCTTCTAAACACTCACTTTGTATGTGAACTTTAGCCAAAGGCACAAGGATTTTTGACCTCCTCTAATAGAAGCTCTGCCATCTGTCCTGGCAATACGTCACCTTCTTGCTCTATACCCTGCCTAACCACAGAAACCTCTGCCCTGTATCTTCGCACCAAGGTGTTTCCTGCAATTGATGCTGCATTTCTTGATGTGCTTCATGCATGGTTGTGCAGAGGATAATTTTACAAACCCAGTATGATACGTGACAGGTGACTGAGGAGCGTCTGTGCTAAGGGTCGCAGCATTCACATGGGGTACCTGCTGCCTGCTTCCTTCCAGCACAGGGCATTTATTCCTCATGCCGTCAGTGGAATTACAATGATAGCAGCTTCTGGACTCTTTCATTTTTACAGGAGATTTGAGTCAAGGATTAGAGGAATGGGGTAAAAGAGAACCCTGCTTTCCAACAAATTAAAACCCCTATCTCTGTTGTTTATTCGCAACAGATGCTCGCTTCTGCTCAAAATCATCTGGTAGAGAAGCCATCTCTTCCACGGTTTTCACCTTTTTGTCCCATAGACACTGTTTTACATCATCTGTACATATGTTAAAGAAACACTACTNGGCCACTCTGCCTCACTACACCGCTTGGTGAAGCCCACAGTTAGGGAATTTGCTGGGCAACCCACAGCCTGTGTGTATGGACAGCACTCTGGGCAAAGCAGTAGTCAATTAGGGTCTCTAGCCTGCAATCAGGGCAAAGGAGACAAAAAGTTATGAGTGCCAGCGCTTCATCAGGGCAGAGCAGCGAAGAGTCTATGGCTCGGGCCTGTACCCAGGGCTGAGCAGCAAAGGAATAGTTATTGCCCCAAGTCCTCAGACAGGGTGGGGCAGAAAAAAGTCTTTGGCTCAGGCCTGTATTCAGGGCCGAGCAGAAAGTGGGCCGGGCATTCTAGCTCCATCGCGTGGTTGACAATTGCAGGCTCCTTAGCCTAGAGAGGGGGGACTGCCACCCCAGGGTGTGGTGGCAGGAGTCGGGGGATGCGGGTCTTCCTGACTCCATCACGTCGCTCCCCTAATATTGGTGTAGAATTGTGCCACTGGGTCAGCTGGGAATCCAGCTGAAACACGTTGACTGGGTCTCTGGCCACAATGACGTCAGACTAGGGTTTGCTGCCCCAGGCCACTTGCTACCCTCCCATCGGTTGTCACCTGGATCCGTAGGGGTTCCTCTGGTTCATCTAAGTACAAGGCCAGAGACAGTCCCAGTGGCGCCTTGGTCAGGGGGTGACTCCAGCAGCTCTGGCAAGTCCTGTAGCCAGCTCAGTGGGGATCCACTGCAATCTCCCAGCTCGAGAGAGGGCAGGAGGGATCTGTTTCCTTCAGTGGCTTCAGCCTAACAGAGCTCCCAGACACGCCCTTTATAATTCCTGGTCCACCCTCTGACTTCCAGTGGGAGGGGTGAGCATGTCCTGGCTCTGCCCACTAGGGTTCACAGAGTGTTATCCCCCCTCTGGCTCAGTGGGAGGACACTCTGCTCCGCGAAATGCCTACATTTCCCTCTATATGTTGCAGGGATAATCTGAAATTGTTTAATAAAATATAATAATAATAATATATGGAGATATACCTATCTCCTAGAGCTGGAAGGGACCCCGAAGGGTCATCGAGTCCAGCCCCCTGCCTTCACTAGCAGGACCAATTTTGGCCCAGCTCCCTAAGTGGCCCCCTCAAGGATTGAACTCACAACCCTAGGTTTAGCAGGCCAATGCTCAAACCACTGAGCTATCCCTCCCCCCATTCCTTTTAATTTACAATAATCTAAAGAATCCTTAATTGGCATTTTATTGACTATAGCCACAGCTTTACCAGTTAACTTTGCAACTAAAGTGGCATCTCTTGGTCATCAGGAATCTTATGAATCGCACAAAGCCTCTCAACGGTACTGAAGTCGTCAGCTATATCACCTGCCTCATTGTATGCAGGACACGGCTGTTCCCATTGGTGGAGTTTTGGAGAGGTGGAAATCAGAAGGGATTCTGGTTCTCCTTTTCCAGCAAATCCCATTGGTGTTTCCGCTCTCCCCCTTTCTTCTCAATTTCTTGTTGTTTTAGTTCCTTAGCCCTTCTCTGTTCAGCCTCCTCTCTGGCAGCCTCTGCCTGTGCTAGCTCAAAATTCTCCTATGTTCTTTTTCTACTGCCTGCAGTCTGAATAGCTCTAAGTTCACCATTGTTTCACTGTTTCCACTGATCTTGCTGCTTTTCTGTACATCCTTCCCTTTCCTGAAATAAGCAAACAGAAAATAACAAACTGGTAACCTCTTTGACTCATCTCTAGCCACTACCTTAAAGTTTGATTAAAATTTCTACACCAGTGTACGAAGTGCAAATCTCACTCACAACAACAACCTGTGCACCAGCCCCTGTTCCTGAGCAGATTTCCCTTTATACCTAAAAAAACACATTGTTTTAGGTAAAAAAATATAAAACAGATTTATTAAGTTCAGACATATAGATTTTAAGTCATTATTAGCAATAAGTGTATATAGGAAAGCATATTACCCAAGAAATAAAACAAAATCATAAACTGAGTTCTATAAACTAGACATGATTTGAATCAAACAGTGTCTCAACCTGATGGTACAAACTATTCACCAATCTTCCATACCGAGACTGGTAATTCTACTTTACATCCTGGGACCATCTTCTTAGTCAAAGTTTTCTTTCTCTAACCCTGTTTTCAGGTCTTGAGTTGTGGGGAGTAAGACCAAGTGTAGATATCACTTCCACTTTTAACAGCTTCTGCCATGTGGAGGGAACTTCATTTTTACAAATAAAGCCCCCAGCACAGTTAGTGGAAAAGTACAGACTGAATATGAAGTCCAGAGTCACAGGACCTAGTCACATACCCTGGCATGTTTTGATGGGTCATAGAAGGAGCCATTATCCATATCTTGGCAAGAATGTCCCCAGAAAAGTCCATCAGGTGGGGATAAGCTTCTTCCATCGTCCATTGTGTACACTGATAGGCCACAAACGTGAATAGTGCATTCACAATGTGCTAGGTAGACAGGATGTAAACTACCATTTGGGAGTTACCACGGGAGCAAACACATTTGAAATACAGATACATAGTCAATATTCATAACTTCAGGTATAAAAATGAGACATGCATACAAATAAGATAATCAGTTCAGCAAACCACAACTTTTCCATAGACACCTCACGTGACATATTTTGTACAAGATTGATTGAAATAATATAACAGTGATGAATATGGGGTTGCCAGGGTGTTGCTTTGGGGTACAGAGTGTCCCAGCAATATGTCTATCGAACTAGATCTCTCTGAGATATAATTTTCTATTTTTATATAAGACATACATCAATGTCTTGAAAAAGACTACATTATGGTATGTAATACAGGAGAAAAACAATCCGAGGTATAGAGCAAAGGAAAATGAAAGAGAGTTTTCCCCGTTACTCATCTCACGTGCAATAGGTGACCCCTTCTAAATGTCCCTCTAACTTTCTTGTTCAGTGATAGTCACCTGCACTTTCTGTTTGTCAGACCTCAGCCTCACACACATTACTGGATTAACAGACATTTTGACACAGTATCTGGAGAGCCATTCATCCCATCAGTTATCATCATCATCTTCATGGGAAATCCCAAAGGAATGTAGCCTCCTCAAAAATCGAGTGCTGCCCCGATCGACCGCTGGGAAGGTGCTTAAGGGGGTCTGGTTGCATATTCACGCAGTGGCTGTCTTGTTGTGCTACCGAAGCTTTTGGCGCCCACGTGATTGCTGGCCATTTAATAGCATTCCTTGGTAGGTCCACTTCAGAATTTGCTGATCACTTAATCTAGTAATGTATCCCCTGGAAGAAAGCTGCCAAAAGTGACGCAGCTGATGGGGGCCATTGTGGGTTAAATATATCCTCACTTCTAATCTTGTGCTGCCCCTTGATACGGAGCAGCTGATGGAGAAAATGAGCATTGAAAATGTCAGGCCGGAGTGCCTCAGCCTTCCTCAGCACCCACATTTCACTTCCATCTACTGGAGTTGGGGTACCCATTGCTCTATAGACTTGCAGCTTTGCAGGAAGTCTGATACCATGACATCCCCACAAAGGCTGCAGAAGGGAATGGGAAAGCAGCTGTTGCTCTCCAAGTGCCACATCTCGAGCAGCCTTCCACGTGCTCAGAAATCCCTCCAGATGGGTTAATACCAATTAGGTTACAGTTTCAAGTTGCGGGCTGCTTGATGATAATGGCCAGGGACTTTGTTTTACCTGTATTAATAACCAGACTAATGCGCACTGCTTCCTGTCCAGCTAGATCAGCTCTCAGCTGCAGCGATTCCCAGTGTTACACCTGCAATTGCCTCTGAAGTTGCTGGAATACCAGCCCCTTGAGCCTTTGTAACTGCCCCATAGTGTGGGATGTAGAATAGAATTGGCAGAGCGTGAGATTCATCTTTCAGGGCAGGAGGTTGAGTTACAAAGGAAAGGGAGAGATGGACCTCAGTGAACGGAGAGAGAGAGAGATGGGATGAAACCCACTAAAACAGGGACTTCCGGCCTCTTTCTTTCTGGGGAGCAGTTTCCAAGGGAGAAGAGAAATCCTCTCACTGACCCAAAACCAGCACTGCCTGGTTCAGGAAAATTTTCCTTCAGGGGAGCCCGGCTGGATCAGTCCTGGAACCAGAGCACTTGTGAAAACACTGAGGGCAGAGGAGCCATATTTGGTTGAAGACAACATCTTGTGGACATCTCCCTGCCCAGATCCACTCTCATTCCACTCACAGTCCACTAGCATCTGTGTAGCAGTTCCACATTTACTGTCACAACCCTGCTCAAGCTCTTGTGGCTGGACACCTGCCAAGTGGCTGTATTTGGGTCCCACTCACTGGACCCATGTGATTTTGATTTGGAGCAATATTCAGGCCTTCTCTGGCTCTTAGTTTCTAGGCCCCGCTCTCGGGGTGCAGCTTCCTTTCTAGCACCTCTATCTGCGAGCAGAGACCTGTGCACCAAGCGCCAAGGCACTGAGACTAATTTTGGCCTGGATCCCCCAGACTCTCCAATTGCTTCAGCACACCCTTCCCAGAGCTCCCCCTTGGGCCCACTCTGTTTCCAGTTTCTCTCTTTCAGCGCACATGATAGTTAAAGCAAACAGCCGTGGCCACCTCGTACCTGCAGGCACTCTTCTTGTCAGACAGCAATAGCTTCCGTCCCAGCTTCTGAGCAGAGGGAGCCCAGCTGGGAAGAGGCACCATTTAGGGAGGTCAGGGGCCTCTAGGCTCCTTGAGTTTCATACCTGAGGCCTGTTCACAGCGCAAGCCCTAGCCCCAGATGGAGCTTTTACCTGCAACACAGCTTGNCATCCCATCAGTTATCATCATCATCTTCATGGGAAATCCCAAAGGAATGTAGCCTCCTCAAAAATCGAGTGCTGCCCCGATCGACCGCTGGGAAGGTGCTTAAGGGGGTCTGGTTGCATATTCACGCAGTGGCTGTCTTGTTGTGCTACCGAAGCTTTTGGCGCCCACGTGATTGCTGGCCATTTAATAGCATTCCTTGGTAGGTCCACTTCAGAATTTGCTGATCACTTAATCTAGTAATGTATCCCCTGGAAGAAAGCTGCCAAAAGTGACGCAGCTGATGGGGGCCATTGTGGGTTAAATATATCCTCACTTCTAATCTTGTGCTGCCCCTTGATACGGAGCAGCTGATGGAGAAAATGAGCATTGAAAATGTCAGGCCGGAGTGCCTCAGCCTTCCTCAGCACCCACATTTCACTTCCATCTACTGGAGTTGGGGTACCCATTGCTCTATAGACTTGCAGCTTTGCAGGAAGTCTGATACCATGACATCCCCACAAAGGCTGCAGAAGGGAATGGGAAAGCAGCTGTTGCTCTCCAAGTGCCACATCTCGAGCAGCCTTCCACGTGCTCAGAAATCCCTCCAGATGGGTTAATACCAATTAGGTTACAGTTTCAAGTTGCGGGCTGCTTGATGATAATGGCCAGGGACTTTGTTTTACCTGTATTAATAACCAGACTAATGCGCACTGCTTCCTGTCCAGCTAGATCAGCTCTCAGCTGCAGCGATTCCCAGTGTTACACCTGCAATTGCCTCTGAAGTTGCTGGAATACCAGCCCCTTGAGCCTTTGTAACTGCCCCATAGTGTGGGATGTAGAATAGAATTGGCAGAGCGTGAGATTCATCTTTCAGGGCAGGAGGTTGAGTTACAAAGGAAAGGGAGAGATGGACCTCAGTGAACGGAGAGAGAGAGAGATGGGATGAAACCCACTAAAACAGGGACTTCCGGCCTCTTTCTTTCTGGGGAGCAGTTTCCAAGGGAGAAGAGAAATCCTCTCACTGACCCAAAACCAGCACTGCCTGGTTCAGGAAAATTTTCCTTCAGGGGAGCCCGGCTGGATCAGTCCTGGAACCAGAGCACTTGTGAAAACACTGAGGGCAGAGGAGCCATATTTGGTTGAAGACAACATCTTGTGGACATCTCCCTGCCCAGATCCACTCTCATTCCACTCACAGTCCACTAGCATCTGTGTAGCAGTTCCACATTTACTGTCACAACCCTGCTCAAGCTCTTGTGGCTGGACACCTGCCAAGTGGCTGTATTTGGGTCCCACTCACTGGACCCATGTGATTTTGATTTGGAGCAATATTCAGGCCTTCTCTGGCTCTTAGTTTCTAGGCCCCGCTCTCGGGGTGCAGCTTCCTTTCTAGCACCTCTATCTGCGAGCAGAGACCTGTGCACCAAGCGCCAAGGCACTGAGACTAATTTTGGCCTGGATCCCCCAGACTCTCCAATTGCTTCAGCACACCCTTCCCAGAGCTCCCCCTTGGGCCCACTCTGTTTCCAGTTTCTCTCTTTCAGCGCACATGATAGTTAAAGCAAACAGACGTGGCCACCTCGTACCTGCAGGCACTCTTCTTGTCAGACAGCAATAGCTTCCATCCCAGCTTCTGAGCAGAGGGAGCCCAGCTGGGAAGAGGCACCATTTAGGGAGGTCAGGGGCCTCTAGGCTCCTTGAGTTTCATACCTGAGGCCTGTTCACAGCGCAAGCCCTAGCCCCAGATGGAGCTTTTACCTGCAACACAGCTTGAGTGTCATATATGATGAGCTCTGTGCTGCTCTGTGCTGAAAATTGAAAGATGTAAACAGTGGTGTCCCCCAGGGTTCTGTACTGGGACCAGTGCTGTTCAGCATTGTAGCAGTTTTTGTACCTCGTCAACTCCGATTCAAGGGGGGGGCGAGGTTAACCCCGCCTCCCTGTGTCTAAATTGGTTCAGATTTTCCTAGATGCGATAGCTGATGGATTGCTTCACCAAGTAGTTGCTGAACCAACAAGAGGGGATGCCATTTTAGATTTGGTTTTGGTGAGTAGTGAGGACCTCATAGAAGAAATGGTTGTAGGGGACAACCTTGGTTCGAGCAATCATGAGCTACTTGTGTTTAAACTAAATGGAAGGATAAACAAAAATAGTTCTGTGACTAGGGTTTTTGATTTCAAAAGGGCTAACTTTAAAAAATTAAGGAAATTAGTTAGGGAAGTGGATTGGACTGAATAACTTGGGGATCTATAGGTGGAGGAGGCCTGGAATTACTTCAAGTCAAGTTGCAGAAACTATCAGAAGCCTGCATCCCAAGAAAGGGGGAAAAATTCATAGGCAGGAGTTGTAGACCAAGCTGGATGATCAAGCATCTCAGAGAGATGATTAAGAAAAAGCAGAAAGCCTACAAGGAGTGGAAGATGGGAGGGATTAGCAAGGAAAGCTACTTTATTGAGGTCAGAACATGTAGGGATAAAGTGAGAAAGGCCAAAAGCCAGGTAGAGTTGAACCTTGCAAAGGGAAATAAAACCAATAGTAAAAGGTTCTATAGCCATATAAATAAGAAGAAAACAAAGAAAGAAGAAGTGGGACCACTAAACACTGAGGATAGAGAGGAGATAATCTAGACATGGCCCAATATCTAAACAAATACTTTGCCTGAGTCTTTAATGAGGTTAATGAGGAGCTTAGGGATAATGGTAGGGTGATAAATGGGAATGAGGATATGGAGGTAGATATTAACATATCCGAGGTAGAAGCCAAACTCAAACAGCTTGATAGGACTAAATCGGGGGGGCCCAGATAATCTTCATCCAAGAATATTAAAGGAATTGACACATGAAATTGCAAGCCCATTAGCAAGAATTCTTAATGAATCTGTAAACTCAGGGGTTGTACCATATGACTGGAGAATTGCTAACATAGTTCCTATCTTTAAGAAATGGGAAAAAAGTGATCCGGGCAACTACTGGCTTGTTAGTTTGACATCTGCAGTATGCAAGGTCTTGGAAAAAAATTTGAAGGCGAAAGTAGTTAAGGACATTGAGGTCAATGGTAATTGGCACAAATTACAACGTGGTTTTACAAAAGGTAGATCGTGCCAAACCAAGCTGATCTCCTTCATTGAGAAGGTAACAGATTTTTTAGACAAAGGAAACGCAGAGGATCTAATTTACCTCGATTTCAGTAAGGCATTTGATACGGTTCCACATGGGGAATTATTAGCTAAATTGGAAAAGATGGGGATCAATATGAAAATTGAAAAGTGGATAAGGAATTGGTTAAAGGGGAGACTACAATGAGTCGTACTGAAAGGTAAACTGTCAGGTTGGAGGGAGGTTACTAGTGGAGTTCCTCAGGGATCGGTTTTGGGATCTTATTTAATCTTTTTATTACTGACCTTGGCACAAAAAGTGGGAATGTGCTAATAAAGTTTGCGGATGACACAAAGCTGGGAGGTATTGCCATTACAGAGAAGAACGAGGATGTCATACAGGAAGATCTGAATGAACTTGTAAACTGGAGTAATAGTAATAGGATGAAATTTAATAGTGAAAAGTGCAAGGTCATGCATTTAGGGATTAATAACAAGAACTATTGTTATAAGCTGAGGAGGCATCACTTGGAAGTAACAGAGGAGGAGAAGGACCTCGAGTATTGGTTGATCACAGGATGACTATGAGCCGCCAATGTGATATGGTCTTGAAAAAAGCTAATGTGGTCTTGGGATGCATCAGGCGAGGTATTTCCAGTAGAGATAAGGAGGTGTTAGTACCGTTATACAAAGCACTGGTGAGACCTCATCTGGAATACTGTGTGCAGTTCTGATCTCTCATGTTTAAGAAGGATGAATTCAAACTGAAACAGGTACAGAGAAGGGCTAGGATGATCCGAGGAACGGAAAACTTGGCTTATGAAAGGAGACTCAAAGAGCTTGGCTTGTTTAGCCTAACCAAAAGAAGGCTAAGGGGAGATATGATTGCCCTCTACAAATATATCAGAGGAATAAATACCAGGGAGGGAGAGGAATTATTTAAGCTCAGTACCAATGTGGACACAAGAACAAATGGATATAAACTGGCCATCAGGAAGTTTAGACTTGAAATTAGATGAAGGTTTCTAACCATCAGAGGAGTGAAGTTCTGGAACAGTTTTCAAAGGGGAGTAGTGGGGGCAAAAGACATATCTGGCTTCAAGAGTAAGCTTGATAAGTTTATGGAGGGGATGGTATAATGAGAGAGCATAATTTTGGCAATTAATTGGTCTTTGACTATTAGCGGTAAATATGCCCAATGGCTTGTGATGGGATGTTAGATGAGGTGGGATCTGAGTTACTACAGAGAATTCTTTCCTGGGTGTCTGGCTCGTGAGTCTTGCCCACATGCTCAGGGTTCAGCTGATCGCCATATTTGGGGTCGGGAAGGAATTTTCCTCCAGGGCAGATTGGCAGAGGCCCTGGGGGTTTTTGCTTTCGTCTGCAGCGTGGGGCAGGGGTCACTTGCTGGAGGATTCTTTGCACCTTAAAGTCTTTAAACCATGATTTGAGGACTTCAATGGCTCAGAGACAGGTTTGTTACAGGAGTGGGTGGGTGATATTCTGTAGCCTGCATTGTGGAGCAGGTCAGACTAGATGATCATAATGCTCCCTTCTGACCTTAAAGTCTATGATTTTATGATTCTATACTACCTCCCTTCTGGTAGTATAGCTCTATGGCCCAATTGCCAATGTTGCTCTAAATCCTCTTCCCCTGGTGGGCTAGCATGGCCTTGCGGCTGGAGTCCATAAAGTGCGCTCCTAAAGCAGCGTGGCCCAATGGCCAGAGTCTATCTAAAATCTCTTCCCCTCATAGGATAGTGCTGCCCAGTGGCCAGGGTTCATCTATCTTCTTGAGGGAAAAGAGGGGTTGGTGAACTATGTCATCACCCCCAAAAAGGGGTGGTTAGAGACCCCCGGTAGGGGAGCCCGGGCCCACCCGCCTTCACCGGGCTCCGACCCAGGGCCCTGTCAGTGACGGCATGATCCGCCACGGGTCAGTGGGGAATCCTACCGCAACATGCTGCCCTTAGAGTGGTGGGAGATACCACTCCCTTCCCTTCCCCGGGTCACTTCCTACCAGTTCTCCAAACATAGCAGTCCCTGTCACATCAGGGTCTCCAGGTTCTTCAGTACCTGGCGCTCACTGGGGTTCCAACAGCTGCCATCCTCCAGTCCCGGTCCCTGGCTCCTCAGCTCTCTCCGGTAAGGGTCACAACTGGTCCTGGGCTGGAGCCTCCACTGGGCGTCCTCCTTCTACAGCCACCTGCCCTGACTGAGCACCTCTGCAGGCTTTTATACTTGACTCCCGGTTGGAGCATGCCCAGCAGAGCCTCATGGGCATCGCTTCTTCTGCCAGCAGGGAAGGGTTAACCCTCTCAGTCCCAGTGCAGGGCCAGTCCGCCCTGTTACACACCCTCCCCCTTAGAATGGTGGTAGGGGTTTCTACTGCTGCATCCCCTTCCCCATCCTCCTCTTCTCCCATCCAGGAGAAAAAATACGCATTCCATGGGCCTTACCTGGCCTGTGCAGCACTTGAAAGGTTTGGAGGCACAAATACCACCTCATAATTCGGTCATTCATTTCTTTCATGCTGTTGATCCAGCAGAGGGGTGTGTGATCAGTCACTTAAAATAAGTGGTTCCCCAGCAAGTAGTACCACAGCACATCGACTGACCACTTAACCGCGAGGCCCTGATGTTCTATGGTAGAGTAGTGCGTCTCGCGTGGAAAGAGTTTCCGGCTGAGGTACGAAATGGGGTGGTGTTCCCCCACTACCTCTTGCGAGAGTACAGCTCCTATATCTACTCTGGACGCGTCCATCTGGAGAATGAAGGGCTTCATAAAGTCGCATTGGGTTAACACAGGCTCCCAGGTCAGTTGTTCTTGGAGTGCGTGAAAAGCGTTCTCACATTGCTCCGTCCATTGGACCTTCTGGGGCTATGTTTTCTTTGTTAGGTCCGTCAAGGGGGCAGCCAGTGTTGAGAAATTAGGGACAAACCGCCGATAACACTGCTCTACAGCCAAAATGCTTCTGAAATAAAAGTAGTCAAACTTTACTAATTCTGGGTCACAGAGAACCAAAATGATGCTTAAAATTGTTGATTGGCTCTAGTTTTCAAGATATGCTATTGGGTCAGTATATACGACCCTTGACTTGGGAATGGCGGAGGATAAGTGAGTTATAAAGGGAAGGGATCTCAATTTAAACCAGAAATGACTAAAATACATCTTTGACTGGATCTATGAATAAATCTATGACTGGGTTTGGACAGTACTTGCTTTTTAGGCAAAACAATGAATGATGCAATCTGAAGCTGGTATTGCGTCATACAGGATATGAATTGCATCATGTTATTCCTAGAAGTCATGGATAATGCAATCATAACGAAGCTTACATCACTCTGCTGAACAAATTGCCCTATATCAGCTCTAGAAAACATACAGTGTCGTGCTCTCTTATTTGTCAGTGTTTGATTTTGCAAAGGGACACATTTCTGTTTAGCCAAAGTGAGCAGAGATGCCTCGTACTTGTGTGAACAGTGCAGATAACTTCTGCTATGTTTGTGGTGAAGTGACTTTTGCATCACAAAAGCGCAGTATAACCACTATGGTTAAGAAAGCCTATCACCTTTATTTTGGCTGCAAAATTGGAGATCAGGACAAGAGGTGGGCCCCACACATATGCTGCAACACTTGTGCAACAAATCTTCGCCAGTGGTTGAACAGGAAAAGGAAATCTATGCCTTTTGCAGTGCCAATGATTTGGAGAGAGCCAACAGATCATACCAGCAATTGTTACTTCTGCATGGTGCCTCCAGTTGGGAAAGGTGTGTCAAAGAAGAAAAAGTGGACTATGCATTATCCAAACATTCCATCAGCTATACACCCAGTACCCCATGGAGAAGGACTGCCGGTTCCTGATGCACCAGAATCATTCTCACTTGAGTCAGACGAGGAAGAGGAAGAGGATGAAACTTCTGGTCCTGAACCATCAATGTCACAGGACCCACATTTTCTCTCCTCCTCCTCCTCTGAACCACACCTCATAACACAAGGTGAACTGAATGAACTTGTCAGGGATTTGGAACTACCCAAGAGTAAGGCAGACCTGTTGGGCTCCAGACTACAGCAGTGGAATCTCCTGGCAGGTGATGTTAGGGTTTCCATGTTCCATGACTGTCAAAAGGATCTTGTCCCATTCTTCTTCATGGAAGGTGATCTTGTAGCCTGCAACAACATCGATGGTGTGATGGCAGCCCTCAACATCGTTCACGATCCAGATGAGTGGAGACTGTTCATTGATTCATCGAAGACGAGTCTTAAAGCTGTTTTACTGCATAATGGCAATGTTTTGCCATCAATTCCAGTTGGTCATGCAGTCCATATGAAGGAAACCTATGACAACATGAAACAATGTTTGAGGTGCATAAACTATGACCAACATCAGTGGCAGCTTTGTGGCAATTTGAAGGTTGTTGCTCTCTTGCTTGGTCTGCAGGCTGGATACACAAAGTGCTGCTGTTTTCTCTGCGAATGGGATAGTCGTGCAAGAGATTCCCACTACATCAAGAAAGATTGGCCACTCTGACAGTCATTGGAGCCTGGGAGGAAAAGTGTTCAGCATCCACCACTTGTTGAAACAAGGAAGATTTTGTTACCACCCTTACACATCAAGCTGGGTCTGATGAAGAACTTTGTCAAGGCCATTGACAAAACACAAGCAGGTTTCAAGTACCTCCGTGGAAAATTTCCAAGGTTAAGTGAAGCTAAGATAAAGGAAGGTGTCTTTGTTGGTCTTCAGATTCGTGAACTTCTTCGAGATGATGCATTTGACCATGCACTGCGTGGCAAGGAAAAGACAGCATGGAAAGCCTTCCAGTTAGTGACAATAAATTTTCTCAGAAACAACAAGGCACACAACTACAGGTTGTTGGTAGAAAACCTCCTCAAGGCATACAAAAGCCTTGGTTGCAACATGTCACTAAAGATACATTTTTTTGCACTCTCATCTAGATTTTTTTCCACCGAACTGCGGAGCAGTGAGCGACGAGTCCGGCGAGCGATTTCACCAGGACATTGCAACAATGGAGAAACGCTATCAGGGCAAATGGAGCCCATCAATGCTTGCAGACTATTGCTGGACAGTGACAAGAGATGCTCCATTTAATGAATACAAGAGACAAGCCAAGAAGCGCTCAGTATACACTGAATAGGACTAAACTATGTACATAATAGTTTTTTGCCTTTTGTTTCATAATACATTTTATTTATATAACCCTTTTGCTGATTTTTAAAGTGTTACATAAACAGGACAGGTGAAATATTATCATGTAAAGCAACCATAAACACATGAAAAGACCTAGGTTTACAATTTATGATTAAAACTCTACTATCTACACAATATACATAGACATAAAATGTAAAAACTTAAATATCTTAGAAACAGTAGCCAATCAGTTGTTTTAATTGTCATATTTGAATTCAGAACATCACAATACATAATAAATATCACATTTTATCTCTGAAGCAGATGACGTCACAAAAATTGTGGACCAGTGTAATACCCCGCCAACCTTAAGAACTGTTGTACCTGTTTTTTGGACTTAGGGGTGGGGTAGTCCCTCAAAGCCCGTACCTTATCGACCATGGGGCATAATTTCCCTCGTCCTACCGTATAGCCTAAATAAGTCACCTCCCGTTGTCCTAAATGTTACTTGGCCAGATTCACAGTGAGGCCTGCGGCGCCCAGGGCTTGTAGTACCTTGGTCAGGTGCTGAATATGGTCTCCCCAGCTGAGGCTATATACAAACTGTGGGGGCTCAGTACCTGGTTTACGAGCCACTGAAATGTAGCCACCATCCCATGTAGCCCGAAGGGCATCACTGTAAACTGGAAAAGGCCCAACAGCATGGGAAAGGCTGTCTTCGCTCATGAGGTAGGTGTCAGGGGGATCTGCTAGTACCCGCTGGTTAAATCCAGGGTGGAGATAAATTCTGCCTGTCCTAGTCTGTCCAGTAACTCGTCCACCTGTGGCATGGGGTAGGCATCAAAGCGAGAGATGGCGTTCACTTTGTAAAAGTCGATGCAAAACCTCACTGATCCATCTGGCTAGGGGTAACCCAATGAAATTAATAGGCAGCAGATTTAAAACAAACAAAATATAGTATTTCTTCACAGTCAGCTTGTGGAATACTTTACAAGGTGATGTTGTAAAGGCCAAAAGTATAACAGGGGTCGAATAATAATTATATAAGTTCATGGACAATAGGTCTATTAATGGCTATTAGTCATTATGGGCAGGGATCCAACACCATGTTCTGAATGTCCCTAGCCTCTGTTTTCCAAAAGCTGGAGTGGGTGACAGGGGATGAATCACTTGATGATTGCCTGTTGTATTCATGCCTCTGAAACACCTGCTATTGGCCACTGCCGGAAGACAGCATACTGGGCTAGATAAACCAATGGTCTTACTCAGTATGGCCATTCTGATGTTCTTATATAGATCCAAGATTGTAGCCCAGTGGGCTAGCTTGCCTTTATTGTATTCACTGCTTTGCATTATATTCAGCAGTTGAGATAAATGAAGGCAGGGGGAGCTCCCTTTTATGGACCCAGCCAGCCAGTTAGCTATAAAGTCCCTCTTAGAAGCTGTTTTCTACTTGCTTTACCTGTAAACGGTAAAAAGTCTCACTGCAATGAAAAGCGAAAAGGAAGTGAGTGGGCTTCTGGCCAAAAGAGCCAATGGGGAGGCTAGAACTTTTTAAAATTGAAACAAGACTCCCCTTTTGTCTGTCTGTTGTTGTTCTCAGAGAGAGGCAGACAGGGCAGAGCTATGCTGTAAGAAGCTTTGGGCCAGGTATAAAAAATCATCGGTATCATACCTGGAAACTACTCATTTGAAACCCCAAATATGTAAGTAGATCAAGAAATATCTAGGAAACGCGATCAGGTTTATATCCTTTTATTTCTTTATGGCTTGTGGACTCCTCTGTGCTAACCCCAAATGCTATTGTTTTGCCTGTGACCTTTAAACTGTACCTCAAGAATGTTATTCTTGATGCTTAATCCTTGTGTGTGTGTTTTTATAAATCTAGCAATAGCCTGAGTTTTCATGTAGTTCTACTGTAGAAGGTGTGAGTATATGCATGTACAGATGTACATTCTGTGGTATCTCTATCTACCTTACTCAGTTGGGGTGTTTGTGACTGTGCTAAACATATTAATAAAGTATATTTGTAAAAAATTAAAAAATCCCTATAGTGTGAGTGTTGCAACTGTGCACATCGGGGTTCTCAACAATATAATAATTTGAATAATACCGGGCCTGATCTTGGGGCAAGAATCTGTCAGCCATCTAAGTGATATCTGGGGATTCTTAAAAAATCAATATTATTAATAAATAATTCAGAGATCGGACAACAAGATGTATCTGGCCCCTGCTGTAACCAACTAGTCCCCACTCCCCTTCTAGCGCTGAGATAGAACCCAGGAGTCCTGATGGGTTCACTATCTCCACAAAGTAACTAACGAAGTAAGAATATACACTAAAATTTTAAACCTAATCAGTGCCCCTTAACTGATTTGCCACAGGATGTCAGAACGAGTTAGTATTAGAGCTGAGTGAGTGTAATATTTATTTTATTTTATTTCTTTGATACAGGAAGTAGACACAGTGCTCCTGTCAGCTAATTGCTAAGTTATCTGCCAAAAAAACTAGAGTTTTCAAGGGTCTAAGATGCCCTTGGAATCACAGTTGAATTTGCCACCCTTACCAAAATCTGAAATGGCTCCCTTGTAGCTGGGGTGGAGGGAGGGAGCTGAAAATGATCCAGTGAGTGACAGGGGGAGGGGAATAGAGGAGCAAGTGACAAGTGTGGGTCTTGGGGCAAAGAGGGGACAGAGTCTTGGGAGAAGAGGTGGGGCAAGAGGTGGGGTTTAAGGGTTCCAGTTACCAGCAATTAGAAAGGAGGCAACCCAGTTTATTGTACATGGACTGTTTCCCCAGTTTGTCATGCTGACACAGCACAGTAATATCAGGAAAGGGTTTATTGTCTCTCTGACTATCCAACAAGTAATTGAGGATGAGGGCCCAGCACCATGTCCCTGGTGAGTTCTGCACAGAGCTCAGTCTAAGAAAACTTTAGGTCCCTTTATGAGTAAAGAGCCAGAGCAGCCTGTCCCAGATCTGTTTGGTGCTCACCCCATAGATGATGGGCATTAGCATGGGGGGCACCAAAATGTACATATTGGCAATAAGAATGTGGAAATGCAGGGGCACATTGTGGCCAAATTGGTGCATGAGGAAGGAGAAGAGACCTGGATATAAAAGGCTAAGATGACACAGGGGTGGGAGCTGCAGGTCCCAAAAGTCTTAAGCCGGGAGTCCTTTGTGGGGAGGCTGAAGATGGCTTTGAGGATCTGGGTGTAGGACACAGCGATAAAAATCATATCCAGACCCCTCACCAAGAATGCCACAGAGAGTCCATAGTAACTACTGACGTGGATGTCGGCACACGCCAGCTTCACCACGGCTATGTGTTCACAGTAAGAGTGGGGGATGAGAGTTGGTTGTACAATATGGCCACCTCCTCACCAGGAAGGGATGGAGTGGTATGACTATGCCACTGCTCATCACCATAGCCAGGCCAATCTTGGCCACTACGGGGTTTTTTAGGGTGGTGGAATGTCTCAGGGGATGGCAGATGGCCACGGAGCGATCCAAAGCCATGGCCACAAGGTCCCGGACTCGATCACTGAGAAGCAGTGAATGAAGTACATCTGGGTGAGGCAGGCACTGAAATCAGTCTCCCTGGAATTGAACCAGAAGATGCTCAGCGTTTTGGAGACGATGGATGTAGACAGGACCAGTTCCATGATGGCCCCCATGAAGAGGAAATAGTACATGAACAGGATGGTGAAGTTCCCCAGGATGGCTATGGCATACGTGGTGCAGAAGGGGATGGAGATCCAGACATGTTCTGTCTCCAGGCCAGGAATGCCCAGCAGGATGAACATGGAGGGGTTCTTGAAGTCAGTGGTGTTGGAATCTGACATGGAGCAGGGGAGAAGGTGTCCAACTCTGAGGCAGAACAGTGTCTCCTGCATATACTGTACATTCCTCTGATTTCCTGTATGTGCCCAGGCTCTGGGATGATGGTCGCAGTATAAATGCCTGGATGGAGAGACAATGTTAATATGACACACCACATGCACAACTGGAGGCTGTTCTCATGGGTAAAGCAGTTTGGTTGCCATTAAGACACTGAAAAATGACACTTTCATTATTCAGAAAAATATGAACAATTGCTCCATGTGTCAATAATTCCTACATGTCTGGGACTGTTTAGGGAAGAGAGAAAGAAGGGGGAATATGATAGAGGAGAACGAAGTAAAAGAATGGAACTGATTACATTCAAATGGAGAAACAGAAAACAGTTCCCAACCGTACTATCTATAGACCCTTACTGCTTCCAAGCTGAGGCAAATTATCAGCAAAACTGACTGGGAGGAAAAATTTAGACAAAATATTGAATGAAAATTGGGAGTTCTTCAAGACGGTTTATTAGATAGCTAAAACGCCACAATTCGACAGTCAAGAAAGTGGACAACTTTACCTAAAAACCCAGTTCTGTGCCAAAGGGAAAGGAACAGTTAGAAGGGAAAAAGCAGTGTATTAAAATGGGGAAAAGGGAATATAGATAGCAAGCAATACAAATTGGAAGTTATGAAAATAGACGAGGGATGTTAAAAACATCAGGGAAAATGCATGCCTGGCTGGGCTAAGGGTTACAAAAAGGAGGTTATTGAAGTACATTAAGAACAAAAGAAATCCTAGAAAAGGTTTAGACCAATTCCTAGAGAGTGAAAGGCAACTTTTTAATGTACCTGAAACCCAGTCCAGAGAAATAAAGAAAAGATGAAGATGTCTCAGGGGTCCTTCTATATCTTCTGTCCCATGCATGGAATTTTACAGTCCCAAAAAAAGCACACAGTCCATGTGCCTGGAAAATTATTGTCCCAGGTTGGAGTCCAGGGTCACACGAGCATATCACGTGTCCTTACATGCTTTGAAGACAGACAAGAACAGCCATTGATCATATTCTTAGAGAGGTGTATAGCTTCTATGGCCCATTGTGGGAGGTAAGTGTCCTTGATGGTCCATCAACACATAGTTGTGTGGCCTTATCTACCAGCGGGGTGTTACCCAGGAAAACAACACATCTGTTTGATAAAAGTCCATGGCCAATATTCAATATTTCACACTGAAAGATTATATATAAATTAGGACAGAAAATATCATATTGCTTCCATATAAATCCATGCTACGCCCACATCTTGAATATTGCATGCAGATACGGTTTCCCCATCTGAAAAAAAAAAGATATTTTGGAATTGGAAAAGGTTCATAAAAGAGAAACAAAAATGATTAGGGGTATGGAACGGCTTCCGTATGAGGAGAGACTAATAAGATTGGGACTTTTCAGTTTGGAAAAGAGTCAGGTAAGGTGAGATATGATTGAGGTGTATTAAATCATGACTGATGTTGAGAAAGTAGACTGAGCTTCGTAATGAGCTGGCTGGTGGCAAGGAGCTGGTCCCTCTTCCCTGAATCACTTACCGGATATACTGAAAGACTTTAAATTCTTTCCTGACCTCACTGTGCTGTGTCAACATGACAAGCTGCGGAATCCGTCTACGTACAATATAATGGGTTGCAACCTTTCTAATTGCTGCTAACTGGACCCCCAAAAACCCGCCCCTTGCTTCACCTCTTCTGTCAAGACTCCACCCCTGTTTTCCCTTTTCTCCCCTGAGGACATGTCCTTGTCATTTGCTCCTTTTTTCAGCTTCTCCATCACTTGCTGGATTTTTTCCATGTCCCTCCCCTCACACCAAGCTGCAAGAGAGACATTTCAGTTTTTGATGAGGTGGCTACTTTAACCGTGAGACAAGAGGCTACTTAGACTATTGAAAACTCTAGTTTTTTGGCAGAAGCACTGTATCTAATTCCTCCATAAAAGAAATAAATTAATTAAATATGAGACCCCCTCAGCTCTAAGACTAACGTGTCCTGAAATCCTGTGGCAAGTCACTTAAAGGACACTGGTTAGGTATAACATTTTAATGTATATTCTTACTTTGTTACTAACTCCATGGAGAGGGATCCTGTCAGGATACTGGGTTCTATCTCAGCTCTGTAAGGGGAGTGGGATCCAGTGGGGGGCAGATAAATCTTGGGACTACTTAAGAACATTGGCATGCCCATATTGGGTAAGGCCAATGGTCCATCTAACCCAGTAACCTGTTTGCCGAGAATGGCCAATACCATGTGCCTCAGAGGGAATGAACAGAACATGGAAATCATCAAGTGAGTCATGTCGCCCACACCCAGATTCTGGCAAACAAATGTTAGGGACACCATCCCTACCCAACTTGACTAATAGCCATTGATTGACCTTATCTAGCACTTTTTGGAACCCTGTTAAAGTCTTGACCTTCACAACATCCTCTGACCCAGAGTTGCACAGGTTGACTGTAAAAAAATACTTTTTTTGTGTGTGTTAAAACTGCTGCCTATTTATTTCATTCCGTGACCCCCAGATCTTCTGTTACATGGAGTAAATAACATTTCTTTATTCATTTTTTTCCACACCATGCGTGATTTTACAGACCTCATATCCCACCTTTGTCATCTCTTTTCCAAGATGAAAAGTCCCAGACTTTTTAATCGCTCTTCATATGGAAGGTGTTCCATACCCCTAATCATTTCTGTTGCCTTTTTCTCTACCTTTTCCAATGCCCCAGAAGAGGGATCATAGAGAGGAAGTGTTCAGTCCTTCAAAACCAGAGAGACTGGATGAGTTAGGAGAAGCTGGGGCAAGAGAGAGGCACAAGGGGACTCTTGGGTTGCAGGGCTATGGCTGCAGTAGAGACAGATTCCAGATGTAGGAGAAGCATGAGTTGCAGGAGGGACAAAGTATGCTCAAGGATGTGTGGATAACATAATGGCTATTGGAAAACTGAATCCCAACTGTACATATAAAATGATGGGGTCTAAATGAGCTGTTACCACTCAAGAAAGAGAGCTTGGCATCATTGTGGATAGTTCTCTGAAAACATCCACTCAATGTGCAGCAGGGAACCAGTTAGAAAGGGAAAGATAATAAGACTGAAAATATCATATTGCCTCTATATAAATCCATGGTACGCCCACACCTATAATACTGCCTGCAGATCTGGTCTTCCCGTCTCAAAAAGATATATTGAAATTGAAAACACTTATGGAAACAGGCATGAGGAATGATTAGGGGTATGAAACAACTACCATATGAGGAGAGATTAATAAGAATGGGTCTTCTCAACTTGGGAAAGAGACGATAAGGGGGGATATGAGAGAGGTCTATACAATCATGAATGTTGTGGAGAACATAGAATCATAGAATCGAAGAATATCAGGGTTGGAAGGGACCTCAGGAGGTCATCTAGTCCAACCCGCTGANTCTCCTCATAACTCATGTGCTCCAGCCCCCTAATCATTTTTGTTGCCCTCCGCTGGACTCTTTCCAATTTTTCCACATCCTTCTTGTACTGTGGGGCCCAAAACTGGACACAGTACTCCAGGTGAGGCCTCACCAATGTCGAATAGAGGGGAACGATCACATCCCTCGATCTGCTGGCATTGCCCCTACTTATACAGCCCAAAATGCCGTTAGCCTTCTTGGCAACAAGGGCACACTGTCGACTCATATCCAGCTTGTCATCCACCCTGACCCCTAGGTCCTTTTCTGCAGAACTGCTGCCTAGCCATTCGGTCCCTAGTCTGTAACAGTGCATGGGATTCTTCCGTCCTAAGTGCAGGACTCTGCACTTGTCCTTGTTGAACCTCATTAGGTTTCTTTTGGCCCAATGCTCTAATTTGTCTAGGTCCCTCTGTATCCTATCCCTACCCTCCAGCATATCTACCACCCCTCCCAGTTTCGTGTCATCTGCAAACTTGCTGAGAGTGCAGTCCATGCCATCCTCCAGATCATTAATGAAGATATTGAACAAAACTGGCCCCAGGACCGACCCTTGGGGCACTCCGCTTGAAACCGGCTGCCAACTACACATGGAGCCATTGATCACTACCCGTTGAGCCCGACGATCTAGCCAGCTTTCTATTCACCTTATAGTCCATTCATCCAGCCCATACTTCTTTAACTTGCTGGCAAGAATACTGTGGGGGACCGTATCAAAAGCTATATAAAAAAACATAAATAAGGAAGTGTTATTTACTCTTTCTCATAACACAAAAACTAGGGGTCACCAATGAAATTAATTGGCAGTGGTTTAAAACAAACATAAGGAAGTATTTCTTCACACAACACACAAAACGGGTGGTTATTCTAATACTTAGATTTACCAAGGCAGCAACAAAACAGCTTTCACAATGTTTTACTCATTTCCTTTAAAGTAACCCAGCCTTCAGCTTCCACCCAGACAGCCAAGTCAAGTATGACGATGATTATTGAAAATCTTGTTCATCATATAATAAAGTTCTACCAATCCCAAAGGATTCTACACATCACCTCCAAGGTGAATGAATATTTCAGATATTACCCAAATACTCACTTAGAGCCAATTCTTATTCACTAAACTAAGATTAATTGAAAAAGAGAGCATATTGGTTAAAAGGTACCTATATAGAGAGACATAATTAGAGTTTTTAAGGCAGTTTCATAGTAGAGATGGCTGGCTTCAGAGTTCCACAGAGTTCTTTCAGAATTAGTCAAGAGATTATAGTCCAATGTTGAAATATTCATTATCAGGACGGTCCAGGGTATAACTGGAGACCAGTGTCTTGTGACTCAAGCTTCCCCTGAAATGATATTATTGCACCCAAGTTCAATCTAATAATATTTCCTTTTCCTCTCTGAATTAACCGAATAATGCTCTAGACAGGAATCGTTTGGTTACAGTGTTAAACTCTAACAAGCTGTCGGTAAACAGAGATTACTAAAATCACTAACTTCTTCCAGTTCTTTAATAATACAAGTCTACATTTCAAAGCTCTGTCCTATCTAAGTTGGAATGGTCCTAATTACCATTTACATACTTTTCTAACCTGTCTCTAAAGGGTGAATCTGGGTCAATAGACTGCAATTTGCTTAACTCTTTCTGGCCATGTGTCACACAACCCCTTTTGCAAGTCCTGGGGCTGTTTGCTATAGGGATCATGTGAACCAAAAAGGAGAAACTGAAAACAGAGTGCGCTCAAGGGGGAGCTCTGGGAAGGGTGGGCTGAAGCAAGAGTCTGGGGGAGCCGAGCCAAAGCTAGCCTCAGGGCCTTGGTGCTTGGCGTGCAGGTTTCCACTCCTAGAGGGAGGCAATAGAATGGAAGCTGCACTGAGAGAGTGGGCCTAGAAACCTAGAGCCTGGGACAGGGCCTGAACAGTGCTGTGACCCAAAATCACATGGGTCTTGTTTGTGAGCACCAAACATGATCGGCTGGCGAGTGTTCAGCTGCACGAACTTGAGCAGGGCTGTGACAGCAAACCTGGAGCTGCTACACAGATGTGGAAGGGAAGTGGGACTCGTCAGGGAAATGCCACAAGATATTTTCTTCACCCATATGTGGCTCCTCTGCCATCTGTATTTCCAGAACTGATCCAGCCAGGCTTCCATGAAGGAAATGTTTCTGGCACACACAGTGCCTGTTTGGGGTCAGGGAGAGAGTTTGTGTCTCCCTTGGAAAGTACTTCCCAGAACGGTAGATACAGGGAGCCCCTGTTCCAGTGGATTTTGTCCCATCTCTCTCTCTCTCTCCCTTTATTTCTTCTGGTTCATTTAGGTCCAGCTCTCTCTTTCCTTTGTAACTCACCCCCCCCCGCACACACACACACACACAAGCACGTGTCTCCCTCTCTCTGTCACTTCTAAGTCCCTGGCTATTACCAACTAGGAGCCTGCAGTTTACAGATTTATATTAGAGTATATTTCACCTGTAACACAAGCGACCTGCAGGCCACATTCTGTATATTGAGCTAAAGCAGGTAGCATATATGAAAAGGTGTGGAGAAAAGTGCAGCCAGATCCTCCTGTTGAAGTTGTGGAGGAGTTGGAATAGGGGCTGCAAACGTGGGCATTCTAGATAGGCATGTGCCAGGGTGTGCCTCATGCCACAAATTGGTCAGGCATCTGGAATGGGAGTGAACTGTGCCACGTACATGCCTGTGCTCATGGCTTCATGAAGGAGCCACCAACTGATATCCCCACTGTACCGTGGGACCAGGGTGGAATACTCTCTGGCCCACCGCAGTTCCTCGCACTCCAAAGGTGGTACTAGGTTCCACCACTTGGTATCTGGGCATCTGAGGAAGTGAAGTGTGTGGAGGATGAGCATGTAAAGTTGTTCCCTTGGTGGAATTCAGAAATGAACCAGTTACAGGGTGTGAAGCTGGCTCGGGTTATGAAATGGAGGGGGCTGGGGGAATTCATGGGACAGGAGCCCAATCAAGAATTCAAGAGGTCCTTTAGTGAGGGGTGGCTGGGGAGCACCCTCTTGTAGGACCCATTCAAGGAAAACCCGAGCAGAAGGCAATACGGTGGCCACCACCTCCTGGAGTATGCACAGGGGGGTCTGAAGTGTGAAGAGCCCCAGGTGAGCTCCGAGATGAAAGAGACCATCATGGCCACTAAATGGTGGGATGATAACTGGGCTGGTTAAATGCTGCAGGAATGGTCGTGGATATGATGGGGAAAAAATACATATATGCGGTCCAACCAGGAGTCGTGCAACCGATCAACCTCCATCTGGACATAGGTAAAGGTGAAATTGTCATTTGGGTGTTTGTCATTCAAGACGTACACCAGGGAGCCATGATTGACAATCTCTCTGAGGATGCCTGCAGCAGCCTGGCTCCTGTCAATCCCTGAGCAATTCTGGTCCTCAAAGATGGAATTTCCATCCCCATCCAGGCCCAGGCACTAGTGAGGATCCAAAGTGCTGAGGAAGGCAGACACCTGTTGAGAGAAACACACCCACTCTGGGACTGAATTCGGGGGGTAGACATTGAACAGATTCAATGCCAGCCCATTCACACAGGCCTGGAGGTGCAGCAGGTGACCTGGCATGAGCTCAGCAACTCCCAGCATCTCAGGCTGTAGGTCGGGGGAGAACAGGGTTGCCAGCCAAATGACTGCTGAGGTATCTAAAATATACCTGGTCCTCCCACTCCAGCCACCAACTAGTCTTGGCGGCTGGATCCATGTGGGTTTCCTGCAAGCAAACCACAGAGTACCCTACATCGCAAAGGAAGGAGAGCACCTGGCAACTGTGGAGACCCACCCTAGAGCATCTGGTGTTCAATGTTGAAAAGATGGTCGGTTTCATTTGGAGGGCTGAGTAGGATCCCAGCCTTGCAACAATCGCTGACCAACCTGAAAGGCTTGTCAAAGAAGTTGCGGTCCCACCGGTAGACCAGGATGTCCTGCCTCCTGGTTCCCCTCCACTAATCCAAAGCAGCACTCATGACCCAGAAGATGAGATGGAAGTCTCCCCAGTGCTGGAGAGGGAGCTTCACCTGACCCTTGAAAGTACAAGTATCCACCAGAAAACGGTGAGGCTCATCCTGCAGCACAGTGGGGGACACTGTTGTGGACCTATAATAATCCTCTGGCTGGGCTCTTGTTACGACCCTGTAGCCCATGGAGATGGGAAAAGAGAGATCAGACCACCCGTTTGGGGACTGTACCAGTGGTGCCGCACAACCCATCTCTATCTCCAGGAAGGGAAAGGGAGATGGAAGGAAGAGAACAGCCACTAAATGGTGAGGGAGGGGAGACAAAAAAACCACCGCATGACCAACCTGAAAGGCTTGTAACAGAAGTTGCAGGCCCACCGGTAGACCAGGATGTCCTACCTCCCGGTCCCCCTCCATTCCTCCAAAACAACCCTCATGGCCAAGAGGACAAGATGGAAGTCTCCCCAACACTGGAGAGGGAGATTCACCTTAAACTTGAAATGACAGGTGTCCACCAGAAAATGGTGAAGCTCATCCCGCAGTAGAGTGGGGGAAGTGGTAGTGGACCAATGATGATACACTGGCTGGGCCCCTGTTATGACACTGTGGCCCACAGAGATGGGCAAAGAGGGAGAAGACCACCGGTGTGGCGAATGTACCAGTGGCGCTGGACAACCCATCTCTATCTCCAGAAAGGGAAAGGGAGGTGAAGGGAGCAGAGCAGCCTGTAAAGGGTCAGGGAGGGGAGACAAAAAAATGCCCCCTAAGATGCGTCCAAGGACAGGGGAAATGAGAAAACCCCTGGGTGGGAGCAGTATGGAAGATGTAGGGGAGAAAAATGAGTAGGACTTCTCTCCCCTCCTCCTCCTGCAGCTCCTCCCTCTACTCTGTGGCTAGGGCTCGGGGCGCCTGAGGTGAGGGCTTCTTCTGCCACTCCATCTGGGGCTCTTCCCCTCCCCTGGGGCTGAAGGCTTGAACTTCTGCCAGCTGAAGCTAAGCAGTCTGGGCTCAGGACTTCTGCCCCCTTCTGCTGAGCTGCTCCACATGAATCACATGCTGATTGCCATGTTCTGTTCATTCCCTCTGAAGCACCTGGTGCTGGGCACTGTCAGAAGACAAGCTACTGGGCTACCTGGACCATTGGTTTTACCCAGTATGGCCATACAGATCTTCTTATTTAGACCCCAGATGTATCTGCCTTCTGCTGTAACCCACTATACCCCACTCCCTTCCCAGAGCTGAGATAGATCCCAGGAGCCCTGACGGGGTCTCTCTCTCTCCACAGAGTTAGTAACAAAGTAAGAATAAACATAAAAATATTAACACAAATCAGTGTCCCTTAAGTGACTTGCCATAAGATGTGAGAACATATTGGTTTTAGAGATGACTGGGTCGCAGCTGCCAAGGGGAGGGGAAGACAGGAGCAAGTGACAGGGGCAGGGCCTTGGGGAGAAGACACACGGCAGGGTCTAGACCTGAGAGAAGAAATGGGGCAAGATTGTAATTTCAGGGATCCAGCTACCGGGAATTAGAAAGGTGGCAATCCAGAGTAGTGTACATAGACTGACTCCCCAGCTTATCACATTGACACAGCACAGTAAGGACAGGAAAGTGTTTAATGTCTCTCTGTCTGTAAAGTAAGTGATTCAGGGAAGAGGCCCCAGCACCGTGCACCAGCCAGCTCTGCACAGAGCTCAATCTGAGAGTCAGAGCACAAGGAGAAAACATTTAAGTGTCTTTATGTGTAAAGAGCTGGAGCAGCCTGCACCGGATCTGTTTGGTCCTCACCCCATAAATGATGGGATGTAGCACGGGGGGCACCAGTAGGTACACACTGGCAATGAGAACACGTAAATGCAGTGGCACTTCGTGGCCAAACCGCTGCGTGATAGAGGAGAAGAGCATTGGAATGTACAAAACTGAGATGGCACAAAGATGAGAGATACAGGTAGCAAAAGTTTTGAGCCGGGCATCCTTTGTGGGGAGGCGGAAGATGGCCCAGAGGATCAGAGTATAGGACACGGCAATAAAAAACACGTCCATTCCAATCTCAAAGAAAAGATCAAACAGGCCATAGTAACTACTGATGCGGATGTCAGCGCAGGCCAGCTTCACCACAGCTATATGCCCACAATAGGAGTGGGGGATGATGTTGGTTCTGCAATATGGCCACTGACTCGCCAGGAAGGGATAGGGTAATGCGAGTATGGCACTGCGCAGCACCACAGCCAGGCCTATCTTGGCCACAGCAGAGTTCGTCAGGGTCGTTGAATATCTCAGAGGATTGCAGATGGCCACGTAGCGATCCAAAGCCATGGCCACGAGGATTCCAGATTCCATCGCTGAGAAGCAGTGAATGAAGTACATCTGGGTGAGGCAGGCACTGAAACTGATCTCCCTGGAATTGAACCAGAAGATGCTCAGCATTTTTGGTAGGGTGGATGTGGAGATGACTAGGTCGGTGACAGCCAGCATGCAGAGGAAATAGAACATGGGCTCATGGAGGCTCGGCTCTCTCTTCATGATGAACAGGATGGTGAAGTTCCCCAACAGGGCTATGGCGTACATAGCACAGAAGGGAATGGAGATCCAGATATAGGCTGCCTCTAGGCCAGGAATGCCCAGTAGGATGAAGGAGGAGGGGTTGGTGAAGTCGGTTGTGTTAGAATCTGACATGGAGTAGGGGAGAAGGTGTCCAACTCTGAGGCATAAGGGTGTCTCCTGCATTTACTGTATGTTCCCCTGACTTTGTGTTTGTTCCCAGGACCTCGGCTGATGATCGCAGTAGAAATGCCTGAATGGAGAGACAACGTTAATATGAGACACGACATGCACTAGTGGAGTCTGTACTCATAGGAGAAGCAGATTGATCACTCTTCACACACTGAAAAATGACATTTTCATTATTCAGAGAAAATAACTATGAACAATGACCCTTCTAAATCCAATTCCATATTTTGTGGTGCTCCCTGGTTTAATAATTCTTACACTTTGTGTTGGGGGAACCTGAAGAGGCATGAACAGGTAACACATGTGTTGATACTCGTTATTTATCATTATTCCTTTATGCAATGAGAGCCAGGATAAGGAGTACATACTGTAGGGAGTTCCCCATTCATCCAGTTGTTCGAAATCTGAGAGTGGAAAAAAAACAAAATTTTGCCAAGAAATGTGCTGAGAGAAACATCCCAACTAGAACATACCTCAGGGAAAAGACCTGGGCGCTATTGATAGCAGCTCAAGAGAAACACCTGCTCATTCACAGCAGTGGACAAAACAAAAGAAATGTTCAGATCACTAAGATATGGGATGGAGAATAACATGCTTGGGATACATGTTCAGTTTGGGTCACCCAGTCTCTGTTAAGGATATAGCATATATAAAAGGGATTTCCAAGATAGGCTTTGAGAATGGGGGAGGCTGCCATATGCAAACAGATAGAAAAGTCTGGGACTCTTTAGGTTACACAAGAAACAAAGAAGAGAGCATACAATATATCAGAGGAAAATAAAGGTTGAAAACGATTTACATTCAAATGGACAGTTCCCAACCAGCACTATCTATAGACACTTAATGCTCCAAGAGGACTAATTCCCCAAAGCTGAGGAAAATTGTCAACAAAACTGATTGGGAGGAAAAATTTAGACAGAAAAATATGAATGAAAATTGGTGATTCTTTGATAACAGTTTATTAGATAATGGAAAAATCATGATTCCACAGTCAACAAAGTGGGAAAATGAAGGCAGCAATTGGGGGGGTGGGGGAGGGGGGAACAATATGTAACAAAGTGAAGAAAGGGAAAATAGATAGCTAAGAATAGAATTCGGAAGTTCTGAAAATTGATAAGGGACATTAAGACATCAGGGAAAACTCCATGTTTGGCAGGGCTATGGATCACAAAAAGGAGGTTATTAAGTATATTAACAACAAGAGAGATCCTAGAAAAGTTTTATGTCAATTCATGTGTTAAATGTAAAGTATTAAAAAATAAAGGGAAAGGTTTTTTTATAAAAGAATTAGCAAGGTTAAAAAAAATGGAAAAGCTGGTATGGGATTAGTTCCAAAAAAAGTCTAGAAATGTAATTAATGCCAGTCACCAACAGGGTTTATGCAAAACAGATTTTGTCAAATAAATCTGATTTAATCCTTTTATGAGAGTACACATTGGTTGATCAGGTGTACACATTTGGTGGATCAAGGGAACAACACAGATGCAACCAACCTACCTTAATTTCTGAAGGGTTAAAATCCATGTGCATTTTATATGACAACCTGGTATATGAATTGTGCCAGCTCTTTTCCAAACCCAAAGTCCAAAATATGGTCAAAAAACCAAAGGCCTTGCATATAGTAATTAGCTAAATAAAAGCTGGAGTAAACAAATAATCTTGTTTTGTTAAAATAAAACTAGTCAGTAAAAATGCCAAATGTTAAAGCAATAACTAAATAATTATGTTTCAAATTAAACAAAAAATCCCTGTTCCTATTGTGTTAGTCTCTTTTGTAGGAAAACGTTCTTCCTACAGATCCAACCTTAAGTTTATAAAAAGTTGGCACATGTCAGTATAAGATATGGCATACTTCCACCTCCCTTCCCAGGGACCAATGCTTGCCTTAAGACATAAAAACCACCGATCTTTATTGCCATATACTTTCACTGTTTCTTTGCTTTAACCCCATACATGTACCTGTAAAACAATCAAAGAAGTTGCTCCATTCCTATAAACCCCAAATCAAAATTCAACATATATATTTTATACTAATAACATTGTATCCAAGTATTAATTAAATTTAAAACCACGGGTGAAAACATTATGTAACCTGTTAACCATTGGCTAATGTGCTATCTTGTCTTGCTGCAAAACCTATCCCAGGGTGTAAAACAGCCTACCCCGTCACTTTCCCCCACCCATAAAAAATCTATATATTCTATTGTAATCAATAAATTAACTGTGTCTCTAAGCCTAATAATCAAGGTAACACTCCGCCAGCACTGTGTGTAATAAACTCCTATGCTTAACCTCTACACGGTGTAAATTTATGTCCTTCAATTTCTCAGAGGCTGTCTACACCAGGACACTGATTATCCAACAAGTTCTTGGAATGTATTGGAGACATTTTTTTGTTTCAGAAGCTGGAGAAAGCAACCATGATAGAGGCTGTTGTAGACCTGATTTTGACATATAAGGAGGAACTGGTTGAGAATTTGACAATGGAAGGCAGCTTGGGGGAAAGTGATCATGAAATGATAGAGTTCACGATTCTAAGGAATGGTAGGAGGGAAAACAGAAAAATAAAGACAACGGATTTCAAGAAGGCAGACTTTAGCAAACTCAGGGAGTTGGTAGGTAAGATCTCATGGGAAGCAAGGCTAAGGGAAAAACAATAGAAAACAGCTGGCAGCTTTTCAGAGAGACATTAGTAAGGGCACAAGAGCAAACTATCCCACTGCGTAGGAAAGATAGGAAGTATGGCAAGAGACCACAGTGGCTTATCCAGGAGATCTTGAATGATCTAAAAAACAAAAAAGAATCCTACAAAAAGTGGAAACAAGGTAAAATAACAAAGGAGGAATATAAACAAATAACACATGTATGTAGCGGCAAAATTAGAAAGGCCAAGGCACAAAATGAGATCAAACTAGCTGGAGACATAGAGGGTAACAAGAAAACATTATACAAATACATTAGAAGAATGTGGTAGACCAAGGACAGGGTAGGTCGGCTGGTGGTGTTTGGACACCTAACATAGAGAATGCGAGTGAAAATGGGGTAGGTTCAGATACTAAAATAGGGAAAGAACAAGATAAAGGTTACTTGGACAAGTTAGATGTCTTCAAGTCAGCAGGGTCTGACGAAATGCATCCTAGAGTACTCTGAAGGATCTGACTGAGGAGATATCTGAGCAATTAGCTATTATCTTTGAAAAGTCATGGAAGACAGGGGAGATTCCAGAAGACTGGAAAAGAGCACATATACTGCCTATCTATAAAAAGGGAAACAAGGGCAACCCAGGCAATTACAGACCAGTCAACTTAACTTCTGTACCAGGTAAGATAATGGAGCAAATAATTAAGGAATCAATTTGCAAACATCTAGAAGATAATAAGGTGATAAGTGATAGTCAGCATGGATTTGTCAAGAACAAATCATGTCAATCCAACCTGATAGCTTTCTTTGACAGGGTAAAAAGCCTTGTGGATGGGGGAAGCAGTAGATGTGGTATATCTAGACATTAGTATGGGTTTTGATACAGTCTCGCATGACCTTCTCATTAAGAAACAAGGGAAATATAACTTAGATTGAGCTACTATAAGGTGGGTGCATAATTGGTTGTAAAACCACTCCCAGAGAGTAGTTATCAATAGTTCACAGTGATGCTGGAAGGACATAACAAGTGGGGTTCCCCAGGGATCAGTTCTGGGTCCGGTTCTTTTCAATGTCTTCATCAACGATTTAGATCATGGCATAGAGAGTACACTTACTAAGTTTGCAGATGATACCAAGTTGGGAGGGGTTTCAAGTCCTTTGGAGAATCGAATAAACATTCAAAATGATCTGGAAAAACTGGAGAAAAGGATGATTTTGGATCTTGAAAACATGAACTATGAGGGAAGACTGAAAGATCTAGGTTCGTATAGTATGAAAAAGAGAAGGCCAGGGGGGACGGGACACATGATAACAGTTTTCAAATACCTAAAAAGTTGTTACAAGGAGGGATAAAAAGTGTTCTCCTTAACCTCTGAAGAGAAGACAAGAAGCAATGGACTTAAATTGCAGCAAGGGTGATTTAGGTTGGACATTAGGAAAAACTTCCTAACTGTCAGGGTGGTTAGGCACTGGAATAAATTGCCTAGGGAGGTTGTGGAATCTCCACCATTGGAGATTTTTAAGAGCAGGTTAGAAAAACACCTGTCAGGGATGTTATAGATGGTGCTGGTCCTTCCATGAGTGCAGGGAACTGGACTTGATGACCTCTTGAGGTCCCTTCCAGTTCTATGATTTTATGATTCTACGATATAGCTATATCTCTCTGGGGTAAGGATTTTTTTGCTGTTTCAAAAAATGGAAATGCAATGTTAGGTGATATTAGCAGAAGTATAACATGCAAGTTAGGGTACGAGAAAATATTCCTCTACTCTGTGAGGGTTAGGTCTCAATTGGAGTAATGTGTCCAATTTTGCTCACCAATGTTTGGAAAGGATGTAGAGAAACTGGAAAGTAATCATAGGCAAGTAAGAAATGTTATGCAAGTGTTGGAATGTAAGCTGTATGAGCAAGCTGAAGGAACCATTACGTTTATTTGGAAAAGAAGAGATTAATGGGGTACATGATAGTTGTCTTCAAATACTTGAAAAGCTGCCATAAAAAGGTGGAGGAAAGTTATTCTGTCTTACTACAGAGGGGCAGGACAAGAGGCAATAGGTTCAAATTCCAGTATAGCAGATTTAAATTAAATTTCAGGAAAATCTTCCTAACTTTACGTACAGGAGGCCAATTGAACAGACTCCCAGGGAAGTCATGGAAGCTCCTTCTGCAGAAGTTTTCCAAAAACATGTGAATAGCCATCAGTCTTAGATGACTAAGACAAAATAAATCCTGCATCTTGTCAGGGGGATAGCCTAGCTATCCTTTGCAGTCCCTTATAACTCTCTGGCTCTATCATTCTATGATGTAAAATCCTAGTGTAGACCAGGCCTTAGTCACACACACAAGTCTTTCAGCTCAATACAGATGTAACTGAGTGAAATGTAATGGGCCTGTTGTTTACAGGAGGTCAGACTGGATGATCAAATGGTCCCTTCTGGTTTTAAACCCTATGGATCTATTGATAAAGAAAGTAGATCAGGCATTTATACAACTCCTTGCTACCAACATTATTGGAGCAAAGAGCACAGAAGAATAGGATTCACAAATGGATTGGCGATTGTAGGCGGTGCTGGTGGCATCACCTGTAGGTAAGGCTCTCTGATACCTTCCATTAGAAGACCTAATTTTCAGTTGCTTAGAAGTTTGCCAGACTTTTGGTGTTTGGACTGAACTTTCCCATGCTGGGTGTCTGCTTCAAGGAGAATTGTTTTTTTGAAAGTTTCAGGCATAACAGTTGAGCCGACTTCTCAAATGAAGCTAGGAGAAAGTATGTGCTACCGATGTTGAAAAATTCTCATTATTGTTCTAGTGAGGAGCCCTAGCACCTCCAAGCTTTCCACCAGATAAAAGTCAGGTAACAGCCCCTGTTTCCCTGCACCTTTAACAGACAGAGCCCTGAAATGCAAGAGGAGGGGGTGACAGTGTCTGTGCTTTAGCACACAGCTGGCTCCTAACGTCTGTACTTGGCTCTTGCTCCAAGGGGACTTCTGCCTCACTGGGGCCTGAGCAAAACACGGGCCAATGTCTCAGAATTTGGCCTTGTATTGCACATCTACTAACACCTTTCATCCTGAAGGATTCACTGTGCCACTGAAATGCACCACCTTGGGGCTGGAGTCCATCAGGCAAGATGCGCAGGGGTGCACAGAAAACAGTGACATTTGAGCCAGTAAAAAGAACAGGAGTACTTGTGGTACCTTAGAGACTAACAAATTTACGAAAGCTTACGCTCAAATAAATTTGTTAGCCTCTAAGGTGCCACAAGTACTCCTGTTCTTTTTGCATATACAGACTAACACAGTTGCTACTTTGAAACCTGTCATTTTGGCCAGTGATTCTTTAGCAAACTCATCACTTATGGCAAGGGCCCTGGGATCTGTTATTGTTGTGCAAAGGGAAAAGTACCACAGACTTACTCCACCGGGTTTCTCGATCAGGTGAGCTCCTCAGCAAGAGATGGGTGCCNCTGGGTGTCTCTTTCAATCAGAATTGTTTTTTTGAAAGTTTCAGGCATAACAGTTCAGCCAACTTCTTGAATGAAATTAGGAGAAAGTATGTGTTACCGATGTTGAGAAATTCTCATTATTTTTCTACTGAGGAGCCCTAGCACCTCCAAGCTTTCCACCAGATAAAAGTCAGGTAACAGCCCCTGTTTCCCTGCACCTTTAACAGACAGAGCCCTGAAATGCAAGAGGAGGGTGTGACAATGTCTGTGCTTTAGCACACAGCTGGCTCCTAACGTCTGTACTTGGCTCTTGCTCCAAGGGGACTTCTGCCTCACTGGGGCCTGAGCAAAACACGGGCCAATGTCTCAGAATTTGGCCTTGTATTGCACATCTACTAACACCTTTCATCCTGAAGGATTCACTGTGCCACTGAAATGCACCACCTTGGGGCTGGAGTCCATCAGGCAAGATGCGCAGGGGTGCACAGAAAACAGTGACATTTGAGCCAGTAAAAAGAACAGGAGTACTTGTGGTACCTTAGAGACTAACAAATTTACGAAAGCTTACGCTCAAATAAATTTGTTAGCCTCTAAGGTGCCACAAGTACTCCTGTTCTTTTTGCATATACAGACTAACACAGTTGCTACTTTGAAACCTGTCATTTTGGCCAGTGATTCTTTAGCAAACTCATCACTTATGGCAAGGGCCCTGGGATCTGTTATTGTTGTGCAAAGGGAAAAGTACCACAGACTTACTCCACCGGGTTTCTCGATCAGGTGAGCTCCTCAGCAAGAGATGGGTGCCTGTGAATTCTGAGATGGAAGTGTCTTCCCTAGGAATCTCCCTCAGGTATCCGTGACCCAAATCTCTCTCAACCCACAATTTTCAGCAACATCCAATGCCAAGAGCCGACAGAGGGTGTGCACAGTTGATAATATAGCTCTGTGTAATCCCAGTGGAGTTTGCTCAGCCTCTACAGGAGAAGAGAGCATCTGAATGTAAACTGTCTGTAGAAAAGCATGTCTCCACTTCTGCGCTAATTATCCAACTTCAGAAGTAAACAGCAATTAAGGAACCTTCCCAAAGGGAGATGAGAACTCCTGGGCTCTGTGATAAGTCAGAGAGCAATTGGCTGCTCTGTTTATTTGTGTATATTTATAAAACATAGTTGATTAGAAAGAAAAAAAGGATTAATGCCTAGATTTCCACATGCTCTGGTACCCTATAAATGCCCAGGGTTAATAGGTAGATAGGAGACAAATAGAACTGGAGAAAGATGACTAAGGGGAGACATGAGCACTAAATCTTCTCACTGTCATAATACTGTGCAGCACCCTTTAGTAAAGGATCTTCAAAACAGCTAGCAAAGGAAAGTCATTATGAAAATATCCCCAGTAGACAAATAGGTAAACTGAGGCACGGGGAGATATGGGCTGGCCAAGGTCACACACAAAATGAAAGACACAATGACAGACAGAACCCAGAAGTCCTTATTTCCCTGCTGTAATCACAGTCTCTCCATCACACCAAGACAGAAACGGACTCCTGCTCTTTCAAAGACTGTTCATTGGGTGGGATGCAGAGGAAAGGCTGAAAGAGGGAGCCTGAGCCTTTGCCATCCTGTCAAGGTGAATCTGAGGTTTTCAGAACTAGCTGGACTTTGTGAGCTCTCGCTCCTGTGAGGTGTGAACTCCAGGACTCCACTTCCGCTGCCACTCAGAAACCTGCCAACGCATCACTGTCACTGGGGTAACTTCAGGGGAACAGACTTAGGCTATGTCCACACTTGCAAATATAAAAGATACGGGAGTTAACCCCCCCCTCAGAGAGTGCTGCAGGGATAGGCCTGCTGTGTGTTCACACTGTCAGCTGCCAGCACAATGGCATGGCCACACTTCCGGCACTTGCAGCACTTGCAACAGCATTCAGAGTGGTGCACTCTGGGCAGGGATCCCACAGAGCACCTCTTCCCCTTCAGCCACCGAGGTTTGTCAGAAGGGGGCAGGGGTCATTGGTCATTGGGTAGCCGTGTCTACCTCATCCTTCTGATCCGGTGGTCTATACCACACACCCACCACTACATCAACCTTATTGCTCTCACCTGTAAATTTAACCCAAAGACTCTCAAACAGGCTTTTCTTCAGTTTCATACTGGAGTTCTGAGCGATCATATCACTCTCTTAGATACAATGCAACTCCTCCACCTTTCCTTCCGGACCTGTCCTTCCTGAATAGCTTATACCCAGTCATGACAGTGCTCCAGTCATGTGAACTGCCCCACCAAGTTTCTGTTATTCCAATAACATCATAGTTCCTTGATTGTGCCAGGACTTCCAATTCTCCCTGCTTGTTTCCCAGGCTTCTTGCGTTCGTGTACATGCACCTAAGATAATTAGTTGATTGCCCTACTTTCTCAGTATGAATCAAGAGGCTTCCTGTCTTGTACCCTCCTCCTTTTTATTTCTCCTGGTATCCCACTTCCCCACTTACCTCTGGGCTTAGGTCACCATCCCCTGGAGAACCAAGTTTAAAGCCCTCCTCACTAGGCTAGCAAACCTGCCTGCAAAGTTGCTCTTCCCTCTCTTCAGTAGGTGGATCCCATCTCTTCCTAAGAATCCTTCTTTCTGGATCAACATCCCATGGTCAAAGAATTCAAAGCCCTCTCTCCAACACCACCTGCGTACCCACGCATTCACATCCATCCACAATTCAATGGTCCCTACCAGGGTGTATTTCTTCTATGAACCATTGTGAAAGCTAAGTTTCCTTGATGGTCCATCAGCACATACCCATGTGGCCCTATCTACCAGAGGGGTATTACCCAAGAACAGAACACATGGGTTTGATAAAAGTCCATGGACAATATTAAATATTACACATAGAAAGATGATATATAAATTAGGACAGAAAATATCATATTGCTTCTATATAAATCCATGCTACGCCCATATCTTGAATATTGCATTCAGATGTGGTCACCCTGTGACGGGTTGGATCACAGAAACAACTTGGGACCTGTCACCCGATGTGCAAAGGCTACCTCTGTTTCTATTCTCCCCTGCCAGCTCACTGGTTTCAGCACCCTGTCTTGGTGAAGCCAGACACACCCGTCTGCTCCAGCTCAGACTCAGGGTCTGAATAACCTGTCTCAAAGCTGCAGGTTTACCTGAGAACAGCTCACAGAAGTCTGCTTGCCCTTAGCACTCAGATGCCCAATTCCCAATGGGGTCTAAACCCAAATAAATCCGTTTTACCCTGTATAAGCTTTATACAGGGTAAACTCATAAATTGTTCGCCCTCTATAACACTGATAGAGAGATATGCACAGCTGTTTGCTCCCCCAGGTATTAATACATACTCTGAGTTAATTAATAAGTAGAAAGTGATTTTATTAAATACAGATAGTAGGATTTAAGTGATTTCAAGTAGTAACAGACAGAACAAAGTAAGTTACCAAGCAAAATAAAATAAAATACGCAAATCTATGTCTAATTACACTAAATATAGATAAGATCCTCACCAGTTCCAAAATGTTCCCTTTTACAGGCTAATCTTCTTTTAGCCTGGGTCCAGCAATCACTCACACCCCCTGTAGTTACAGTCCTTTCCTTCAAGTATCCTGGGGGGGTGGAGAGGCTTCTTCTTTAGCCAGCTGAAGACAAAATGGAGGGGTCTCCCACGGGTTTAAATAGACTGTCTCTTGTGGGTGGAGACCCCCTCCTCACCCTCTGTAGAATCCAGTCACAGAAGGGAGATTCGGAATCACATGGGCAGGTCACATGCCCATGCATGACACAGGACTTGCAGGTAGCAGCCATTACCCACATGGTATCTTGCATGTCTCCAGGAAGACTTCTTATGTGGATTGGAGCATTCCAAGATGCATTTTTCCCCGATCGGGTACTTAACCTAGTGAATTCCTTCCTAAAGAGGCTGACCAAATGCCTCACAAACCTTACCTAGAGATTAAGCAAGTATACAATCCATATTCTTAACCTCAAGTACAAAATGATATATGTGTACACAAGGGATGAATAGATATAGTAGACCATAACCTTTACAGAGATATGTACCGGGCACAGGCAGCACAAAACATATTCCAGTTATGTCATATTCCCACAAAGCCTTATGGGAGGTACCGTCACACACCCCATCTCAAAAAAGATATATTGGAATGGGAAAAGCTTCAGAAAAGTGCAACAAAAATGATTAGGGGTATGGAATGGCTTCTGTTGTCAGATGCTATCGGTGGGGTGCTCTGCTTTCTCCTATGTTGATATCACTCGGCTGCGTGCGTGTGTTCCCTATGTGTGCTGCCCGAGCTCTGTGCAGATAGCTGACCCAGCAGACCCGAAGAGAACCCCCAATAACCACAGAGTCTAGTAAGATGCAAAGTCACGTCGACTAGGTTTATTGCGACCTTGGACACAATTTCAGTTCCCTGTAGGTTTCTTAGCCTAATTCAGGGCATACTACGAGAAAGTGCCTCTTTGCAATGAACCCGGCTCAGTCAGTGGCGGGACTTTCCACTGCCCCCTCGGCCGGACAAAGACACCACCCCAGGGATACATTCTTATACACAGGTACAAACAAGTTACACATCACTCCTGACGTATTGAGGTGCAACCCCACTACGTAGCAAGGTGCCGCCTCTCACCTTGTACATGTTGGTTCGAGCAAAATTACTTTATCCATCATTTTACCTTTTTGGCCCTGTCCTTGGGATGGGTCGGCCTGTTCCTTTTTATCTGTGTGGAGTGTACAAGTATGCGAATGTTCTGCTATCTGGTGTCCAGTACCTTTTAGGTATGTCTCTTTTTGCAGCATCAGCCCTTTCCTTGCCAGCTTCTGTGAGCAGGGCCTGCCTCTGGCTCACAGCTTAACTTTGCTTTTAGCAAAGTCTTGACCATTACTTTAGTTCAGGCCTTAGGCCTCATACTGGGCCTTTATTAGGGCCTTCACTTACTGCAGCTTCCATATGAGGAGAGATTAATATGATTGGGACTTTTCAGTTTGGAAAAAAGACGGTTAAGGGGAGATATGATTGAGGTGTATTAAAACATGATTGGTGTTGAGAGAGTAGACTGAGCTCCGTGACAAGCTGGCTGGTGACAGGGTGCTGGGCCGCCTTACCTGAATCACTTATCGAATAGTCAGAAAGACTTGAAACTCTTTCCTGACCTCACTGTGCTGTGTCAGCATGACAAGCTGGGGAATCGGTCTATATACAATATAATGGGTTGCCACCTTTCTAACTGCTGCTAACTGGACCCCGAAAACCCGCCCCTTGCTTCACCTCTTCTGCCAAGACTCCAACCCTGTTTTGCCTCTTCTCCCTCAAGGACATGCCCCTTTCTCTAGCTTCCTCGCATTTCCTGGATTATTTCCACATCCCTCCACTCACCCCAAGCTGCAAGAGAGACATTTCATTTTTTGATAGGGGTGGCAACTTTAACCGTGAGACAAGGGGCTACTTAGACTATAGAAAACTCTGTTTTTTTTTGGCAGAAGCACAGTATCTAAATCCTACATAAAAGAAAAAAATATTAAAGATGGAACTCCCTTAGCTCCAGTACTAACATGTCCTGAAATCCCATGGCAAGTCACTTAAAGGACACTGGTTAGGTATAAAATTTTAACTCCATGGAGAGAGGGACTGTCACAGTGAGAAAAGGCCCTTACAACAGGCAGACAGTGATTTTGATTCTTTCTTTTATACCTCTAGAACTAGCTAAGTGATAAGAATACACCTAAATTCTTAAAGTATAGGCCTTTGCAGACAGGCCTGAATATCTATATCCTAACACTGATGAAGCTGAAAGGCTTGAGACAGAAGTTGCGGGCCCACAGATAGACCAGGATGTCCTACCTCCTGGTTCCCCTCCACTCCTCCAAAACAGCCCTCGTGGCTAAGAGGACAAGATGGAAGTCTCCCCAGTGCTGGAGAGGGAGCTTCACCTTACCCTTGAAACGACAGATGTCCACTAGAAAACGGTGAAGCTCATCCCACAGCACAGTGGGGGATGGGGTAGTAGACGAATGGTGAGCCACAGGCTGGGCACCTGTTGCGACCCTGAGACCCAGGGAGATGGGCAAAGTGGGAGAAGATCACTAGTGCTGCTACTGTACCGGTGCGCTGCACAACCCGTCTCTATCTCCAGAAAGGGAAAGGGAGCTGTAGGGAAGTGAGCAGCCCCTAAAGCATCAGGGAGGGGAATCAAAAAAATGCCCTCTGAGGTTGATCAAGGAGAGGGGAAATGAGACAATCCCTGGGCGACAATGCTAAGGAATATGGAGAGGAGAAAATGAGCAGGGCATCTCTCCCCTCCTGCCTCTGCTCTGTGCGTGTGACTAAGGGTTGGGGCAACCTGAACTGAGGGCTTCTTCTGCCGCTCCAGCCGGGGCGGCCCAGGCTCTTCCCCTCCCCCAGCGACTCCTACAGGTGATGGAGTCTTGAACTCCTGCCAGACGAAGCAGAGCCAGCCTGGGCTTGGGGCTTCTGCCCCCTTCTGCCAAGCTGCTCCAGATGAATCAGATGAGGATTGCTATGTTCTGTTCATTCCCTCTGAAGCACCTGGCACTGGTCACTCTCAGAAGACAGGCTACTGGGCTACATTGAACATTGGTTTTACCCAATATGGCCGTTCTGATCTTCTTATTTAGACCCCAGATGTATCTGCCTTCTGTTGTGACACAGTATACCCCATTCCCTTCCCACAGCTGAGATAGTTCCCATGAGTCCTGACGGGGTCTCTCTCTCCAAAGAGTAAGTAACAAAGTAAACATAAACATTAAAATGTTAACACAAACCAGTGCCCCTTAAGTGACTTGCCATAACATGTGAGAATGTATTGGTTTTAGAGATGACTGGGTCGCAGCTGACAAGGGGAGGGGAAGTTAGGAGAAAGTGACGGAGCAGGGCCTTCGGGAGAAGACACACAGCAGGGTCGAGCCTTGACAGAAGAGAAGAGGCAAGGTTACAATTTCAGGGATCCAGCTACCAGCAATTAGAAAGGTGTCAACGAGCATAGTGTACATAGACTGACTCCCCAGTTCATCACATTGACACAGCACAGTAAGGACAGGAAAGGGTTTAATGTCTCTCTGTCTGTCCAGTAAGTGATTCATGGAAGAGGCCACGAACCATGCTCCAGCCAGCTCTGCACAGAGCTCAATCTGAGAGCAAGAGCACAAGGATAAAACATTTAGGTATCTTTATGAGTAAAGAGCTGGAGCAACTTTCCCCGTATCTCTTTTGTTCTCACCCCATAAATGATGGGGTGCAGCACGGGGGGCACAAGCAGGTACACACTGGCAATGAGAACCCGTAAATGTAGTGGCACATTGTGGCCAAACCGCTGTGTGAGTGAGGAGAATAAATCTGGGATGTACAAAGCTGAGATGGCACAAAGATGAGAGATGCAGGTCCCAAAAGTTTTGAGCTGGGCATCCTTGGTGGGGAGGCGGAAGATGGCCCGGAGGATCTGAATATAGGACACGGCGATAAAAAACACATCCATTCCGATCTCAAAGAAAAGATTAAACAGGCCATAGTAACTACTGATGCGGATGTCACCACAGGCCAGGTTCACCACAGCTATATGTCCACAATAGAAGTGGGGGATAATGTTGGTTCTGCAATACAGCCACTGCCTCGCGAGGAAGGGATAGGGTAATGTGAGTATGCCACTGCGCAGCACCACGGCCAGGCCTATCTTGGCCACAACAGAGTTTGTCAGGATTGTGGAATGTCTCAGGGGATTGCAAATGGCTACATAGCGATCCAAAGCCATGGCCACAAGGATTCCAGACTCCATCGTTGAGAAGCAGTGAATGAAATACATCTGGGTGAGGCAGGCACTGAAACTGATCTCCCTGGAATTGAACCAGAAGATGCTCAGCATTTTGGGTAGGGTGGATGTGGACATGACCAGGTCGGTGACGGCCAGCATGCAGAGGAAATAGTACATGGGGCCATGGAGGCTCGGCTCCCTCTTCACGATGAACAGGATGGTGAAGTTCCCCAACACAGCTATGGCGTACATAGCACAGAAGGGAATGGAGATCCAGATATGGGCTGACTCTAGGCCTGGAATACCAAATAGGATGAAGGTGGAGGGGTTGGTGAAGTCGGTTGTGTTGGAATCTGACATGGAGTAGGGGAGAAGGTGTCCAACTCTCAGGCATAAGTGTGTCTCCTGCATGTACCGTATGTTCCCCTGACTTTCTGTGTGTTCCCAGGGTCTCGGGTGATGGTCGCAGTAGAAATGCCTGCATGGAGAGACAATGTTAATATGAGACACTACATGCACTAGTGGAGTCTGTTCTCATGGGAGAAGCAGATTGATCACTCTTCACACACTGAAAAATTACATTTTCATTATTCAGTGAAAATAACTATGAAACTTATTTACATTCAGATGGATAGTTCTGAACCAGTACTATCGATAGACACTTAGTGCTCCAAGAGGACTAACTCCCCAAAGCTGAGGAAAATTGTCAGCAAAACTGATTGAGAGGAAAAATTTAGACAGAAAAATATGAATGAAAATTGGTAGGTCTTTGATAACAGTTTATTAGATAGCGGAAGAATCCTGATACGACAGTCAACAGATTGAACAACTTTGGGTAAACTTCCAGTTCAGTGCTAAAGTGAGGGCAGCAATGGGGGGGGGGGGGGGGGGAGCAATATGTAACAAAGAGGAAAAAGGGAAAATAGCCAAGAATAAAAATTTGAAGTTTTGAAAATTGATAAGGGATCTTAAGACATAAGGGAAAACACCATGTTTGGCAGGGCTCTGGATCACAAAAAGGAGGTTATTAAGTATATTAACAAAAAGAGAAATCCTAGAAAGGTTTATGTCAATTCCTGTGTTAAATTATTAAAAATAAAGGGAAAGGTTTTATTTATACAAGAATTGACAAGGTTAAGAAACAATGGAAAAGCTGGTATGGGATAGTTCCAAAAAAAGTCTAGAAATGTAATTAATGCCAGTCAGCGACAGGGATTATGCAAAACAGGTCTTGTCAAATAAACCTGATTTCATACTTTTATGAGAGTACATATTCGTTGATCAAGGCTACACATTTTGTTAATCAAGAGAACCACGCAGAACATATAACATTGAGAAAAAGACAAACACCTGTCAGGGATGCTATAGATGGTGCTGGTCCTGCCAGTTCTATGATATAGTTACATCTCTCTGGGGTGTGGAATTTTTTGCTGTTTAAAAATAGGCAAATGCAATGTTAGGTTATATTAGCAGAAACATAAAATGCAAATCACAGTACGTGATAGTATTGCTCTACTCGCTGCGGTCAAAATTGGAGAAATTTATACGGGCGGCCGGGGCGCCGGCACCCCCAAAATAGCAGTGCCCTAGGCGACCGCCTAGGTCACCTAATGGGTTGCGCCGGCCCTGGCTGGAGGCCAGCAGGCAGGATGAGCAGCGATGCACAGAAATCAGTGACATTTTGACCAGTGATTCATTAGCAAACTCATCACTTATGGCAAGGGCCCTCAGATGTGTCATTGTTGTGCAGAGGGGAAAGGACCACAGACTTACTCCACAGGGTTTGTCCGTCAGGTGAGCTCCTCAGCAAGAGAAAAGTACCTGTGAATTCTGAGATGGAAGTGTCTTCCCTGCGAATCCCCCTCAGGTAGCCGTGACCGACATCTCTCTCAAGCCAGCATCTTCAGCAACATCCCACGCCAAGATCCGACAGAGGGTGTGCACAGTTTATAATATAGCTCAGTGTATTCCCAGTGGGGTTTGCTCAGCTTCTACAAGAGAAGAGAGCATCTGAAAGTAAACTGTCTGTAGAAAAGCATGTCTCCACTTCTGTGCTAATTATCCAGCTTTAGAAGTAAACAGCAATTAAGGGACCTTCCCAAAGGGAGATGAGAACTCCTGGGCTCTGTGCTAAGTCAGAGACGAATTGGATACTCTGTGTATTTGTGTATATTTATAAATTAGATTAGAAAGAATAAAAGGATTAATGCCTAGATTTCCACAGGCTCTGGTACCCTGTAAATGCCCAGGATTAGTAGGTAGATAGGAGACAGACAGAACTGGAGAAAGATGACTGAGGGGAGACACTAAATCTTCTCACTATCATCATACTGTGCAGCACCTTTCAGTGAAGGATCTTCAAAACGGCTAGCAAAGGAAAGTCATTATGAAAATATCCCCAGTATACAAATAGGTAAACTGAGGCACGGGGAGATATGGGCTGGCCAAGATCACACACAGAATGAGAGACACGATGACAGACACAACCCAGAAGTCCTTATTTCCCTGCTGTAATCACAGTCTCTCCATCACACCAAGAGGGAAATGGACTCCCGCTCTTTCAGGGACTGTTCGTTGGTGGGATGCAGAGGAAAGGCTGGAAGCGGGAGTCTTTAGCCATTGCCATGCTGTCAAGGTGAATCTGAGGTTTTCAGAACTAGCTGGACTTTGTGAGCTCCCGCTCTTGTGAGGTGTGAACTCCAGGACTGCACTTCTGCTGCAACTCAGAAACCTGCCAACACATCACAGTCACTGGGGTCGCTTCAGTGGAACAGACTTAGGCTATGTCCACACTTGCAGATGTAAAGATATAGGAGTTAACCCCCCCAGAGAGCGCTGAATGGATAGCACTGCTGTGTGTTCACCACTGTCAGCTGCCAGCGCAATGACATGGCCCACAGAGCACCTCTTCCCCTTCAGCCACCAAGGTTTGTCGGAAGGGGGCAGGAGTCATTGGTCATTGGGTAGCCGTGTCTACCTCATCCTTCTGTTCTGGTGGTCTATAGCACAGGCCCACCACGACATCAACCTTGTTGCTCTCACCTCTAAACTTAACCCAAAGACTCTCAAACAGGCTTTTCTTCAGTTTCATACTGGAGTACTGAGCAATCATATCACTCTCTTAGATACAATGCAACTCCTCCACATTTCCTTCAGGACCTGTTTTCCTGAACAGTTTATACCCATTCATGACAGTGCTCCAGTCATGTGAACTGCCCCACCAAGTTTCTGTTATTCCAATAACATCATAGTTCCTTGATTGTGCCAGGACTTCCAATTATTCCTGCTTGTTTCCCAGGCTTCTTGCGTTCGTGTACATGCACCTAAGATAATTAGCTGATTTCCCTACTTTCTCAGTATGAATCAAGAGGCTTCCTGTCTTGTACCCTCCTCCTTTTTATTTCTCCCGGTATCTCACTTCCCCACTTACCTCATCCCCTGGTGAACCTCACTAGGTTAGCAAGCCTGCCTGCAAAGTTGCTCTTTCCTCTCTTCAGTAGGTGGATCCTGTGACGGGTTGGATCACAGAAACCCACTTGGGAGCTGCCAGCTGATGTGCAAAGACTGCTAGCTCAGTGGTTTCAGCACTCTGTCTTGCTGAAGCCAGACACACCCATCTGCTCCAGCACAGACCCAGAGTCTGAATAAACTGTCTCAAAGCTGCAGGTTTACCTGAGAACAACTCACAGAAGTCTGCTTGCCCTTAGCACTCAGATGCCCAATTCCTAATGGGGTCTAAACCCAAATAAATCCGTTTTACCCTGTATAAAGCATATACAGGGTAAACTCATAAAGTGTTCGCCCTCTATAACACTGATAGAGAGATACGCACAGCTGTTTGCTCCCCCAGGTATTAATACATACTCTGAGTTAATTAATAAGTGGAAAGTGATTTTATTTAAATACAGAAAATAGGATTTAAGTGATTCCAAGTAGTAACAGACAGAACAAAGCAAGTTACCCAGCAAAATAAAATAAAATGCGCAAATCTATGTCTAATCAAACTGAATACAGATAATCTCACCCTCAGAGATGCTTCAGTAAGTTTTTTCTCAGACTGGACACCTTCCAGGCCTGGGCACAATTCTTTCCCCTGGTACAGCTCTTGTTCCAGCTCAGGTGATAGCTAGGGGATTCTTCATGATGGCTCCTCTCCCTCTCTGTTCTCTTCCACCCCTTTATATATCTTTTGCATAAGGCGGGAATCCTTTGTCCCTCTGGGTTCCCCCACCCCTCACTGGAAAAGCACCAGGTTAAAGATGGATTCCAGTTCAGGTGACATGATCACATGTCACTGCAAGGCTGCATTACTCACTTGCCAGCACACACATATACAGGAAGACTCACAGGTAAATACAGCCATCTGCAGACAATGGCTCTGGTTAATGGGAGTCATCAAGATTCCAAACCACCATCAATGGCCCACACTTTGCATAATTACAATAGGCCCTCAGAGTTATATTTTATACTTCTAGTTTTAGATACAAGAGTGATACATTTATACAAATAGGATGATCACTCTCAGTAGATTATAAGCTTTGTGATGATACCTTTTGCATGAAGCATATTCCAGTTACATTATACTCACTTATTATCATGTTTTTATAAAACTATTCCAATTACATTATATTCACTTCTGTTTTTACAAAATCATATAGACTGCACAACGTCACAGATCCCATCTCTTCCTAAGAATCCTTCTTTCTGGATCAACATCCCATGGTCAAAAAATTCAAAGCCCTCTCTCCAACACCACCTGCGTAACCACGCATTTACATCCATCCACAATTCAATGGTCCCTACCAAGGTGTATTTCTTCTATGACCCACTGTGAGAGCTAAGTTTCCTTGATGGTCTATCAGCACATACCCATGTGGTCCTATCTACCAGAGGGGTATTACCCAAGAACAGAACACATGGGTTTGATAAAAGTCCATGGACAATATTCAATATTACACATAGAAAGATGATATATAAATTAGGACAGAAAATATCATATTGCTTCTATATACATCCATGCTACGCCCATATCTTGAATATTGCATTCAGATGTGGTTACCCCATCTCAAAAAAAGATATATTGGAATGGGAAAAGCTTCAGAAAAGGGCAACAAAAATGATTAGGGGTATGGAATGGCTTCTGTATGGGGAGAGATTAATATGATTGGGACTTTTCAGTTTGGAAAATAGACGGTTAAGGGGAGATATGATTGAAGTGTATTAAAACATGACTGGTGTTGAGAAAGTAGACTGAGCTCCGGATAGTCAGAAAGACTTGAAAATCTTTCCTGACCTCACCGCTGTGTCAGCTTGACAATTGATCTACATACTTTTCTAATTGCTGCTAACTGGACCCCAAAAACACACCCCTTGCCTCACCTCTTCTGCCAAGACTCCACCGCTGTTTTGCTTTTCTTCCCCAAGGGCATGTCCATTTCGCTTGCTCCTTTCTCCAGCTTCCCTGTCACTTATTGGATTATTTCCATGTCCCTCCTCTCACCCCAAGCTGCAAGAGAGACATTTCATAAGAACGTAAGAATGGCTGTACTGGGTAAGACAAAAGGTCCATCTAGCCCAGTATCTGTCTACCGACAGTGGCCAATGCCAGGTGCCCCAGAGGGAGTGAATCTAACAGGTAATGATCAAGTGATCTCTCTCCTGCCATCCATCACCACCCTCTGACAAACAGAGGCTAGGGACACCATTCTTTACCCATCCTGGCTAATAGCCACTAACGGACTTAACCTCCATGAATTTATCCAGTTCTCTTTTAAACCTTGTCAAAGTCCTAGCCTTCACAACCTCCTCAGGCAAGGAGTTCCACAACTTGACTGTGAGATGTATGAAGAAGAACTTCCTTTTATTTGTTTTAAACCTGCTGCCCATTAATTTCATTTGGTGGCCTCTAATTCTTATATTATGGGAACAAGTAAATAACTTTCCCTTATTTACTTTCTCCACATCACTCATGATTTTATATACCTCTATCATGTCCCCCCTTAGTCTCCCTTTTTCCAATCTGAAAAGTCCTAGCCTCTTTAATCTCTCCTCATATGGGACCCGTTCCAAACCCCTAATCATTTTAGTTGCCCTTCTCTGAACCTTTTCTAATGACCGTATATCTTTTTTGAGATGAGGAGACCTGCTTCTGATGTACTTTAAAACATTTTGTTATTACCTTTTGAGTTTTTGGCTAGCTGTTCTTCAAACTCCTCTTTTGCTTTTCTTATTACATTTTTACACTTAATTTGGCAGTGTTTATGCTCCTTTCTATTTACCTCACTAGGATTTGACTTCCACTTTTCAAAAGATGCCTTTTTATCTCTCACTGTTTCTTTTACATGGTTCTTAAGCTCTTTTTTAGTTCTTTTACTGTGGCTGTTTTTTTGTTCTTGTACTGTGTTTTTTAATTTGGGGCATACATTTAAGTTGGGCCTCTATTATGGTGCCTTTGAAAAGCGTCCATGCAATTTGCAGGGATTTCACTCTAGTCACTGTACCTTTTAATTTCTGTTTAAATAACCCCCTGATTTTTGCATTGTTCCCCTTTCTGAAATTAAACACCACAGTGTTGGGATGTTGAGGTCTTCTTCCCACCACAGGAATGTTAAATGTTATTATATTATGGTCACTATTTCCAAGCAGTCCTGTTATAGTTACCTCTTGGACCAGCTCCTGCGCTTCATTCAGGACTAAATCGGGAGTTGCCTCTCCCCTTGTGGGTTCCCGTACCAGCTGCTCCATTAAGCAGTCATTTAAAATATTGAGAAATTTTGTCTCTGCATTTCATCCTCAGGTGACATGTTCCCAGTCAATATGGGGATAATTGAAATCCCCCACTATTATTGAGTTTTTAATTTTGATAGCCTCTCTAATCTCCCTTAGCATTTCATCATCACTATCACTGTCCTGGTCAGGTGGTCGATAATAGATTCCTAGTGTTATATTCTTATTAGAGCATGAAATTACTATCCATAGAGATTCTATGGAACATGTGGATTCAATTAAGATTTTTACTTCATTTGATTTTACATTTTCTTTCACATATTGTGCCACTCCCATCCCACCCCCCACCGCACGACCTGTTCTGTCCTTCCGATATACTTTGTACCCCAGAATGATTGTGTCCCATTGATTGTCCCCACTCTACCAGGTTTCTGTGATGCTTATTATATCAATATCCTCCTTTAACACGTGGCACTCTAGTTCACCCATCTTATTATTTAGACTTCTAGCTTTTGTGTTTAAGCACTTTAAAAACTTGTCACTGTTATTTGTCTGCCCTTTTCTGATGTGTCAGATTCTTTTTTATGTGAATGTTTCTAGTCTGATCTGTCCCCTACCGTATCCTCTTCCATCCTCTCCTCCTGACTAAAACCTAGAGAATCTCTATCAATAGGTTCTCCTCTAAGAGAAGTCTCTGTCTGATCCACGTGCTTCTCTGCAGCAATCGGCTTTCCCTCATCTCTTAGTTTAAAAACTTCTCTGCAACCTTTTTAATGTTCAGTGCCAGCAGTCTGGTTACACTTTGGTTTAGGTGGTGCCCATCTCTCCTGTATAGGCTCCCCCCATCCCAAAAGTTTCCCAGTTCCTAAAGAATCTGAACCCCTCCTTTCTACACCATTATCTCATCCACGCATTGAGACTCTGAAGCTCTGCCTGCCTACCTGGCCCTGCATGTGGAACTGGGAGCATTTCTGAGAATGCTACCATAGAGGTCCTAGATTTCTGTCTCTTCCCTAGCAGCCTAAATTTGGCCTCTAGGACGTCTCTCCTACCCTTCCCTATGTCATTGGTACCTACATGTACCACGACCACCGGCTCCTCCCCAGCACTACACATAAGTCTATCTAGATACCTTGAGAGATCCACAACCGTCTCACCAGGCAGGAAAGTCACCATACGGCTCTCCCGGTAATCACAAATCCACCTATCTGTGTTTCTAATGACTGTATCTCCAATTACTAAGACCTGCCTTTTCCTAGTGACTGGAGTTCCCTCCCCCGGAGAGGTAACTTCAGTGTGAGAGGATACCCCAACAACTTCTGGAAGGAGGGTCCCAACTATGGAAAGGTTTCCCTCTGCTCCCGTTGACTGCTCTACTTCCCTAGGCCTTTCATCCTCCTCAACAGTGCAGGGGCTGTCTGACCAGAGGTGGGACAATTCTACAGTGTCCCGGAAAGCCTCATCAACATACCTCTCTGCCTCCCTTAGGTCCTCCAGTTCTGCCACCCTGGCCTCCAAAACCCGTACTCGGTCTCTGAGGGCCAGGAGCTCCTTGCACTGAATGCACACATACGCCACCCGCCCACAGGGCAGGTAATCATACATGCTACACTCAGTGCAATAAACTAGATAGCCCCCAGTTTTTGATAGAGGTGGCAACTTTAACCATGAGACAAGGGGCTAATTAGACTATTAAAAACTCTAGTTTTTTTGGCAGAAGCATTGTATCTAAATCCTAGATAAAAGAAATAAAACAATTAGCGATGAGAGCCCCCCAGCTCTAATACTAATATGTCCTGAAATCTTGTGGCAAATCACTTAAAAGACACTGGTTAGGTATAAAATTTTAATGTACCGTATTGTCCCGAGTATAGGCCGCACTTTTTTCCCCTAATTTAAATCTTTAAATTAGGGGTGCGGCCTATAATCGGGATCCCCAGCTGCGGCGGGGAGCCCAGAGCCCTTTAAATCCCAGCCGCGGCGGGGAATCAGAGGGCTCTGGGCTGCCCGCCGCGGCGGGAAGCCCAGAGCCCTTTAAATCCCAGCCGCGGCGGGGAATCAGAGGGCTCTGGGCTGCCGCTGCGGCGGGGAGCCCTTTAAATCCCAGCCGCGGCGGGGAATCAGAGGGCTCTGGGCTGCCCGCCGCGGCGGGGAGCCCAGAGCCCTTTAAATCCCAGCCGCGGCGGGGAATCAGAGGGCTCTGGGCTGCCCGCCGCGGCGGGGAGCCCAGAGCCCTTTAAATCCCAGCCGCGGCGGGGAATCAGAGGGCTCTGGGCTGCCCGCCGCGGCGGGGAGCCCAGAGCCCTTTAAATCCCAGCCGCGGCGGGGAATCAGAGGGCTCTGGGCTGCCCGCCGCGGCGGGGAGCCCAGAGCCCTTTAAATCCCAGCCGCGGCGGGGAATCAGAGGGCTCTGGGCTGCCCGCCGCGGCGGGGAGCCCAGAGCCCTTTAAATCCCAGCCGCGGCGGGGAATCAGAGGGCTCTGGGCTGCCCGCCGCGGCGGGGAGCCCAGAGCCCTTTAAATCCCAGCCGCGGCGGGGAATCAGAGGGCTCTGGGCTGCCCGCCGCGGCGGGGAGCCCAGAGCCCTTTAAATCCCAGCCGCGGCGGGGAATCAGAGGGCTCTGGGCTGCCCGCCGCGGCGGGGAGCCCAGAGCCCTTTAAATCCCAGCCGCGGCGGGGAATCAGAGGGCTCTGGGCTGCCCGCCGCGGCGGGGAGCCCAGAGCCCTTTAAATCCCAGCCGCGGCGGGGAATCAGAGGGCTCTGGGCTGCCCGCCGCGGCGGGGAGCCCAGAGCCCTTTAAATCCCAGCCGCGGCGGGGAATCAGAGGGCTCTGGGCTGCCCGCCGCGGCGGGGAGCCCAGAGCCCTTTAAATCCCAGCCGCGGCGGGGAATCAGAGGGCTCTGGGCTGCCCGCCGCGGCGGGGAGCCCAGAGCCCTTTAAATCCCAGCCGCGGCGGGGAATCAGAGGGCTCTGGGCTGCCCGCCGCGGCGGGGAGCCCAGAGCCCTTTAAATCCCAGCCGCGGCGGGGAATCAGAGGGCTCTGGGCTGCCCGCCGCGGCGGGGAGCCCAGAGCCCTTTAAATCCCAGCCGCGGCGGGGAATCAGAGGGCTCTGGGCTGCCCGCCGCGGCGGGGAGCCCAGAGCCCTTTAAATCCCAGCCGCGGCGGGGAATCAGAGGGCTCTGGGCTGCCCGCCGCGGCGGGGAGCCCAGAGCCCTTTAAATCCCAGCCGCGGCGGGGAATCAGAGGGCTCTGGGCTGCCCGCCGCGGCGGGGAGCCCAGAGCCCTTTAAATCCCAGCCGCGGCGGGGAATCAGAGGGCTCTGGGCTGCCCGCCGCGGCGGGGAGCCCAGAGCCCTTTAAATCCCAGCCGCGGCGGGGAATCAGAGGGCTCTGGGCTGCCCGCCGCGGCGGGGAGCCCAGAGCCCTTTAAATCCCAGCCGCGGCGGGGAATCAGAGGGCTCTGGGCTGCCCGCCGCGGCGGGGAGCCCAGAGCCCTTTAAATCCCAGCCGCGGCGGGGAATCAGAGGGCTCTGGGCTGCCCGCCGCGGCGGGGAGCCCAGAGCCCTTTAAATCCCAGCCGCGGCGGGGAATCAGAGGGCTCTGGGCTGCCCGCCGCGGCGGGGAGCCCAGAGCCCTTTAAATCCCAGCCGCGGCGGGGAATCAGAGGGCTCTGGGCTGCCCGCCGCGGCGGGGAGCCCAGAGCCCTTTAAATCCCAGCCGCGGCGGGGAATCAGAGGGCTCTGGGCTGCCCGCCGCGGCGGGGAGCCCAGAGCCCTTTAAATCCCAGCCGCGGCGGGGAATCAGAGGGCTCTGGGCTGCCCGCCGCGGCGGGGAGCCCAGAGCCCTTTAAATCCCAGCCGCGGCGGGGAATCAGAGGGCTCTGGGCTGCCCGCCGCGGCGGGGAGCCCAGAGCCCTTTAAATCCCAGCCGCGGCGGGGAATCAGAGGGCTCTGGGCTGCCCGCCGCGGCGGGGAGCCCAGAGCCCTTTAAATCCCAGCCGCGGCGGGGAATCAGAGGGCTCTGGGCTGCCCGCCGCGGCGGGGAGCCCAGAGCCCTTTAAATCCCAGCCGCGGCGGGGAATCAGAGGGCTCTGGGCTGCCCGCCGCGGCGGGGAGCCCAGAGCCCTTTAAATCCCAGCCGCGGCGGGGAATCAGAGGGCTCTGGGCTGCCCGCCGCGGCGGGGAGCCCAGAGCCCTTTAAATCCCAGCCGCGGCGGGGAATCAGAGGGCTCTGGGCTGCCCGCCGCGGCGGGGAGCCCAGAGCCCTTTAAATCCCAGCCGCGGCGGGGAATCAGAGGGCTCTGGGCTGCCCGCCGCGGCGGGGAGCCCAGAGCCCTTTAAATCCCAGCCGCGGCGGGGAATCAGAGGGCTCTGGGCTGCCCGCCGCGGCGGGGAGCCCAGAGCCCTTTAAATCCCAGCCGCGGCGGGGAATCAGAGGGCTCTGGGCTGCCCGCCGCGGCGGGGAGCCCAGAGCCCTTTAAATCCCAGCCGCGGCGGGGAATCAGAGGGCTCTGGGCTGCCCGCCGCGGCGGGGAGCCCAGAGCCCTTTAAATCCCAGCCGCGGCGGGGAATCAGAGGGCTCTGGGCTGCCCGCCGCGGCGGGGAGCCCAGAGCCCTTTAAATCCCAGCCGCGGCGGGGAATCAGAGGGCTCTGGGCTGCCCGCCGCGGCGGGGAGCCCAGAGCCCTTTAAATCCCAGCCGCGGCGGGGAATCAGAGGGCTCTGGGCTGCCCGCCGCGGCGGGGAGCCCAGAGCCCTTTAAATCCCAGCCGCGGCGGGGAATCAGAGGGCTCTGGGCTGCCCGCCGCGGCGGGGAGCCCAGAGCCCTTTAAATCCCAGCCGCGGCGGGGAATCAGAGGGCTCTGGGCTGCCCGCCGCGGCGGGGAGCCCAGAGCCCTTTAAATCCCAGCCGCGGCGGGGAATCAGAGGGCTCTGGGCTGCCCGCCGCGGCGGGGAGCCCAGAGCCCTTTAAATCCCAGCCGCGGCGGGGAATCAGAGGGCTCTGGGCTGCCCGCCGCGGCGGGGAGCCCAGAGCCCTTTAAATCCCAGCCGCGGCCGGGAATCAAAAGGCTCTGGGCTGCCCGCCGCGGCGGGGAGCCCAGAGCCCTTTAAATCCCAGCCGCGGCGGGGAATCAGAGGGATCTGGGCTGCCCGCCGCGGCGGGGAGCCCAGAGCCCTTTAAATCCCAGCTGCGGCCGGGAATCAAAAGGCAGGGGAGAGGGTGAGAACTGTTCTCATCAGTCTCCTTGTTGTCCATTCCTTTTCCCTTCTTTATTTACAGTATAACTACAACAGTATAACTACAAAATAGTTTTCAATATTTCTGAGTATATAACATATGCCGTCAAAAGCAGGACTACCAAAAGTGTTAAAAGTGTTAAAAATACTGGTACATGTCTTCCTATTCATTAAATAAAATACTGTTTTACTGTTCTACTAATGTGTATATTTTCTTTGTTAAAAAAAATTAAAAATTTAATTTTTTTAAAAATAGCACCAAACTTTAAGGGTGCGGCTTATAATCAGGAGCGGCCTATACTCGGAACAATACGGTATATTCTTACTTTGTTACTAACTCCATGGAGAGAGGGACCCTGTCAGGACTCCTGGGTCCTATGTCAGCTCTGGAAGGGGAGTGGGTTCGAATGGGGGGTAGATAAATCTTGGGACTACATAAGAACATCGGAATGCCCATATTGGGTAAAACCAATGGTCCATCTAGCCCAGTATCCTATTTGCCGAGAATGGCGAATACCATGTGCCTCAGAGGGAATGAACAGAACATAGAAAGCATCAAGTGATTCATGTCACCCACACCCAGATTCCAGAAAACAAATGCTAGGGACACCATCCTTGCCCACCCAGGCTAATAGCTGTTGATTGACCTATTCTCTTATTGGAACCCTGTTACTGTCTTGGCCTTCACAACATCCTCTGGCCCAGAGTTGCACAGGTTGACTGTGAAGAAATACTTTTTTTTTGTTTCAAAACTGCTGCCTATTAATTTCATTGGGTGACACCCACTTCTTATGTTATGCGAAAGAGTAAACAACATTTCCTTATTGATTTTTTTCCACACCATGCATGATTTTACAGACCTCATATCCCAACTTCGTCATCACTTTTCAAAGCTGAAAAGTCCCAGATTTTTAATCTCTCCTCATCTAGATGGTGTTCCAAAACCTTAATAATTTCTGTTGCCTTTCTATGTGCCTTTTCCAATTCTTTTCTATATTTTTTGAGATGAGGCGACCAGATCTGCACACAGTAAACAATATGTGGATGTACCAGGGGTTTATATAGAGGCAATATGATATTTTCTGTTTTATTATCTATCCTTTCTTAATGATTCCAAACATTCTCTTAGATTTTTTGTTTGCCATTGCACATTAATGATATATTTTAACCCTGTTTGCCGAAAATGGCCAATACCATGTGCCTCAGAGGGAATGAACAGAACATAGAAAGCATCACGTGATTCATGTCACCCACACCCAGATTCTGGCAAACAAATGCTAGGGACACCATCCTTGCCCACCCATGCTAATATCTGTTGATTGACGTATTCTCTTATTGGAACCCTGTTACTGTCTTGGCCTTCACAACATCCTCTGGCCCAGAGTTGCACAGGTTGACTGTGAAGAAATACTTTTTTTTGTTTGAAAACTGATGCCTATTAATTTCATTGTGTGACCCCCAGTTCTTCTGTTATTTGAAGGAGTTTCCAATTCCAATTCCAATCTATCTTTTTTGAGATGGGGCTACCAGATCTGCACTCAGTAATCAATATGTGGATGTACCAGGGGTTTATATAGAGGCAATATGATATTTTCTGTTTTATTATCTATCCCTTCTTAGTGATTCCAAACATTCTCTTAGATTTTTTGTTTGCCATTGCACATTGATGAGATATTTTAACCCTATTTACACACTTGTGATTGTATGACCTGTCTGTATCCTTAGGCCTTTTGTTTTCTCCTGTTCTCTTTGCTCATACACCTTGTGCTCACAAGCAGGAGTTTGGGGCGGAGGCATCTATCTATAAATTGGTTCATCTTTAAAGAGTATCAGCCCTAACATGTTCTCAGCCGGACAGAAGAAGGGAGTAACTGCATTTTAGATTAAACCAGTTTCTTCCAGCTTCTCTACTGAGGGTTGGGCATGGAAGTAATGGAAGCTCCCCAGAAGAGGGATCAAAGAGAGGAACTGTTGTTCAGCCCTTCAAAACCAGAGAGACTGGATGAGTCAGGAGAAGATGGGGCAGGAGAGAGGCACAAGGGTGACAAAGGGGACTCTTGGGGTGCAGGGCTATGGCTGTGTGAAGAAGTGAGAATGTTTTGTTGTGTTATTTGAATACTGAGGGGGAAGGGAGATACCTGAGCATGTAACATGAGAACCCAGGAGGGGAGTTGGAGACCAAGTAACACCTTTGACGGGGAATTCGGACAAAGGAACAGGCTGGGGGAGGAGCCGTGGGGGAAGGGAGAAAGGAGACGCCTGGAAGGGGTTTTTGGGTTTTGGAAGCTGTCTAGGGAGGAAGAGGGGACTCTGACAGGGCTGGGGCTTCCCAGCAGGGCGAGTGGCCTCCCTGGGCCCCCCAGATGGACCTAACTAAAGGGGACCCTGTTGTCTGTACTGGCAAGACCTGTTTTGGACTGTGTTCCTGTCGTCTCAATAAACCTTCTGTTTTACTGGCTGGCTGAGAGTTATGGTGAATTGCAGGAAGCTGGGTGTACAGGGCCCGGACTCCCCCACACTCCGTGACAACTGGTGGCAGCGGTGGGATCTACTGCACCCCGTGGACGGCACTTCCTGCAGTAAGTGACTGGGGAGCAGTAAAACGAAGGGCGATTGACGGGGACCAGGCGAAGAGTCAGCGAGGGACAGTTCAGGAGTGATTAACCCCTGGGAGCGTGTGACCAGTGAGAAGGACTGTTGCAGTAACAGGGTCCCCCAGGGAATTGCAGCGAGCAGTCCCAGGGGCGGAGGAGTCTGCAGCTCGACCCTGGCAGAGAGGTGGTGACCTCGAGAAGGGCTGGCACACTAGGGGTCTCCCTGGACACTGTGGGTAGCGGCGAGCACCCAGGCCTGTGAGTGGCCAGAGGAAGATGTATGCCAAGCAGCTTAAGAGCGACCTGGTGGAGCCGTGCAAGCAGAGGGGGCTGCGCATTGGGAGGCTCACTAAAGAACAGCTCATTGCCCAGCTGGAGCAGGGAGGTCGCTTGAATGAACTGATTCCTGTCTCTGAGGGCAGCAGCCTGGCAGATGCAGCGCAGGCACCAGTGTCTGTCCCAGCTGGGAGTGGTCAGCCAGCCGCTGAGGGCTTCCCGAGACCCCCCCTTCCTAGGCCTAGGGGAAGGGTGGGGAGGAGCCCCGTGAATACTGAGGGCACCGTGACCCCCCCGGCCAGCAGGGGGTCCTCCCGGCGAAGCTCGCCGGCCAGCAGGGGATCCTCCCGACGACGCTCAGCCTCCGAGGAGGGGGGGCGGCTGGATTGGGGGAGAGAGCTAAAGCTGAGAGAGCTGGCGGATCGTGAAAAACAGAGACAGCATGAAGAGAGACAAAGGCAGCATGAGCGAGAGGAATGGGAAAAACAGCGTCAGCATGAGGAGAAGCAGCATCAGCGCGAGAGGGAGGAGAAGGAGAAACAGCATCAGCGTGAGCGGGAGGAGAAGGAGAAACAGCATCAGTATGAGCGGGAGGAGAAGGAGAAACAGCATCAGCGTGAGCTGGAACTGGCCAGGCTGAGGAGCAGTGGGGCCCCGGCTGCGGTGAGTGAGGGGGGACCCAAGACTGCAAGGAGCTTTGATAAGCACATCCTGGCCCAGCGTAAGGAGGGGGACGACATGGATAGCTTCCTGACTGCCTTTGAGAATGCCTGCGAGATGCACAGGGTTGATCCTGCAGACAGGCTCCAGTTTCTCACCCCCTTACTCGACCCCCCAGCCGTGGCGGTGTACAGCCGACTGAAAGGGACGGAGACAGGGAACTATGAACTGTTCAAACAGGTCCTGCTCCGCGAGTTTGGGCTGACCCCTGAGATGTACCGGAAAAGGTTCCGGAGTCAGCGAAAAACCCCTGAGGTCACCTACCTACAAATGGCCAACCGGATGCGGGAGGACGCCCGCAAGTGGACAGCTGGGGCCCAAACTAAAGAGGACCTGCTCGACCTGTTCGTACTGGAGCACCTGTATGAGCAGTGCCACTCCGACCTGAGGCTGTGGTTGGTGGACAAAAAACCAGAGATTCCACAGCATGCAGGGCAGCTGGCCGACGAGTTTGTGAACAGTCGGGCAGGGGATACCAGGGAGGGGTCCCACAGGAACAAGCCCGCCGCGATGCAGCGAGAGAGTCACCATGGGACCTCCCATAGGGAAAATAGGGAGAACCCCCACCAAAGGGGAATATCCGGCATCAGGACCGACCGACCCGCTCGAGGGGACCAACGGGACATGAGCTGCTATTACTGTGGCCGGGGAGGCCACATACAGGCCCAGTGCCCCAAGCTCAGGGACAGGCTGAGCAGACCGAATCCACACAGGTTTAACTGGGTAGAGACCCAGCCAGATGAGGGGCAGACGGCCCAGGCAAGGAGAGCTGACAACCTCCCAACTACTCAGGAGGGAGGAGGGCCCCAAGCCAGTTTCTCTGGGGGGATGGATGCTCCGGACACCCAGTTCTCCGTTTACAGGGTCGGCGCGGGGCTGTCCCTGCGGAGCGATTGCCTTGTTCCCCTGGAGGTGGATGGGAGGAACGTCTACGGATACTGGGACACGGGCGCTGAGGTGACACTGGCCCAACCCGAGGTGGTAGCCCCAGATCGGGTGGTGCCCGACACCTACCTGACTCTGACGGGGGTGGGCGGGACCCCATTCAAGGTGCCCGTGGCGAGGGTACACCTGAAATGGGGGACCAAGGAGGGCCCCAAGGACGTGGGGGTACACCACCATCTGCCCACTGAGGTGTTGATGGGGGGAGACCTGGAGGACTGGCCAAGCAACCCCCGGGGTGCCCTGGTCGTGACCCGTAGTCAGGGCCAGCGAGGGGCACAGCACCCTGACCTTGGGGAGGGTACCCTCCCCGAGGCGCAGGACCCTAACCCGGTAGGCAGGGAGCGCCCAGGGACACGACTCAGAGAGGCTGTGGCCTCAGACCCAGCCAGCAGGAGGGAGCAGGTCCCCATCCCTGTCCCAGCCGCTGAGTTCCAGGCCGAGTTGCAGGAAGATCCCTCCTTGCGGAAGATAAGGGACCTGGCCGACCTCAGTGCAGTACAGACCATGGGGAGAGGATGCCGGAAACGGTTCCTGTGGGAGAAGGGGTTCCTGTACCGAGAATGGGGACATGGAGTCAGGGGGAGTCAGGAGGCAGCTGGTGGAACCCCGGAAGTATTGCCGCCAGCTGCTGTACTGGGCCCATGACACCCCCCTCTCAGGGCACCAGGGAATCTGGCGTACCCAGCAGAGGCTGCTAGAGAACTTTTACTGGCCAGGGGTGTTTGTTACGGTCCGGCAGTATTGCCGAGCCTGTGACCCCTGTCAGAGGGTGAAGAAGTCCCGGGACAAGGGGAAACCAGCTTTGGGACCCTTGCCCAGCCTAGAGGAGCCTTTCCAGGGGGTGGCCAAGGTCAGAAGGTGGACTCCTCACCAAGGGAGCCCGAATCCTAGTCCTCCAGACTGGAACGCTGGGAGAAGACCCCACCCCAGTCTGAACCCCAGGAGTATGGGGGTGGAAAAAGGGCACAGGCCGCATGAGCCTCCCCACATGCGGACTACGAGTGCCATCGAGCAGACCCTAACAAAAAGGGGACAAAAAACTGGAAGGGCCTGGTGTAATTCTCATCAAGGAATGGGAGAGATGATGGGGCATCCATGGGAACGTTGCTAGGTTCGAACTTCCCCAGGTCACTGGCTGAAGTGACCCTGCTCAGTTCGGTCTCGAAGGGGGGAGAGATGTGAAGAAGTGAGAATGTTTTGTTGTGTTATTTGAATACTGAGGGGGAAGGGAGATACCTGAGCATGTAACATGAGAACCCAGGAGGGGAGTTGGAGACCAAGTAACACCTTTGACGGGGAATTCGGACAAAGGAACAGGCTGGGGGAGGAGCCGTGGGGGAAGGGAGAAAGGAGACGCCTGGAAGGGGTTTTTGGGTTTTGGAAGCTGTCTAGGGAGGAAGAGGGGACTCTGACGGGGCTGGGGCTTCCCAGCAGGGCGAGTGGCCTCCCTGGGCCCCCCAGATGGACCTAACTAAAGGGGACCCTGTTGTCTGTACTGGCAAGACCTGTTTTGGACTGTGTTCCTGTCGTCTCAATAAACCTTCTGTTTTACTGGCTGGCTGAGAGTTATGGTGAATCGCAGGAAGCTGGGTGTACAGGGCCCGGACTCCCCCACACTCCGTGACAGGCTGCAGCAGATAGACAGATTCCAGATGCTGGAGAAGCCATGAGTTGCAGCAGGGACAAAATATGCACCAGGGACATGTGGACAAAGTAATGGCTATTGGAAAACATAATCCCAATTCTATGTATAAAATGATGGGTTCTAAATTAGCTGTTACCACTCAAGAAAGAGAGCTGGGTGTCATTATGGATAGTTCTCTGAAAACATCCATTCAATGTGCAGCAGGGAATTAGTTAGAAAGGGAAAGATAATAAGACTGAAAATATCATTTTGTCTCTATATAAATCCATGGTATGCCTACACCTAAACTGGTGCTTGCAGATCTGTTCGTTCCATCTCAAAAATATATGTTGGAATTAAAAAAAAAAGTTCTGGAAAATGGCAACAAGAATGATCACGGGTATGGAACAGCTTACACATGAGCAGAGATTAATAAGAATGGGTTATTTCAACTTGGGAAAGAGATGACTATGGGGGGGATATGAGAGAGGTCTATAAAATCATGAATGGTGTGTAGAACATAAATAAGGAAGTGTTATTTACTTCTTCTCATAACACAAAAAATAGGGGTCACCCAATGAAATTAATTGGCAGTGGTTTAAAACAAACAAAAGCAAGTATTTCTTCACACAACACACAGTCAACCTGTGAAGCTCTTTGCCAGAGGATGTTGTGAAGGCCAAGACTATTACAGCTTTCAAAAAGAACTAGATGAATTCATGGAGGATAGGTCCATCAGGGGGTTATTTAAACAGAAATTAAAAGGTACAGTGACTAGAGTGAAATCCCTGCAAATTGCATGGATGCTTTTAAAGACACCATAATAGTAAAAACTTAAATATCTTAGAAACAGTACCCAATCAGTTGTTTTAAATGTCATATTTGAATTCAGCACATCAAAATACATAATAAATATCACATTTTATCTCTGAAGCAGACGACTTCTCAAAAATTGTAGACCAGTGATATAGCTCTAGACAGGAATCATTTGATTACACTGTTAACCTATAACAAGCTGTCGGTAAACGTAGACTACTAAAGTCACTAACTTCTATCAGTTCTTTAATAATACAAGTCTACATTTCAAAGCTCTAGCCTATCTCAGGGTCTTGTTTGTGGGCCCCATACATGCTCGGCTGGTGAGTGCCCAGCTGCACAAGCTTGAGCAGGGCTGTGGCAGCAAACCTGGAGCTGCTACAAAGATGTGGAAGGGGAATGGGCCTGGCCGGGGAGGTGACACAAGATATTTTCTTCACCCAAATGTGGCTCCTCTGCCGTCTGTGTTTCCCCAAGTGCTCTCGTTCCAGAACTGATCCAGCCGGGCTTCCCTGAGGGAAATGTTTCTGGCACACACAGTGCCTGTTTGGGGTCAGGGAGAGAGTTTATGTCTCCCTTGGAAAGTGCTCCCCAAACAGCAGAGACACAGAGTCTCTGTTCAAGTGGATTTTGTCCCATCTCTCTCTCTCTCTCTCTCTCTCTCTCTCTCTCTCTCCTGGTGCATTCAGGTCCAGCTCTATCTTTCCTTTGTAACTCACCCACACACATATGTGCCTCCCTCTTCCTGTCACTTCTAAGTCCCTGGCCAATACCAACTAGCAGCTGCAGCTGTGGTAGTGTTCAGGGAGATTTTGGCAAACCACTAAAGTGCCTAAACCACAATTGTGTATTGCTAACAGTAGTCAAGTTAGCAGGCCATACTGAACCATTCTTGCTTATTGCTAACAAAAATAGCTAAGTCAGGAGGTTGTAAATTGGTCATGCAGCAGCCTCAGTGTAACCAGACAGGAGATGCGGGGGTTTCTGGTGCCACAGACAGGGGAGCTTGACCCCAGGCCCTTCTTGCTAAGAGTGTTAAAATTGCTGATGCATGTATGTAGAAAAACAAGAAGTCTGTTATATGTGCCCCCGGGAATGTTTGTCAGGCCCCAAAGGCATGGACACTCTGAAAAAAAATATCTCTGGTTAATTGACGATCATAAGGTGTCTGACCTTTTAGCCCTGCTTGCTTAGCAAGTTTTCTTTAAGGGATATGTCATTGTATTACTAATATATGAATAAGGGGAAAAACGTTGAGGTAATTGGACTTCTCAGGAGGGGCTATTCAGGGATGCTCCCTCTGGATGCATCTTCGGGTCCCCACCAGCAGACGGAAGCCTGGCCAGCTGAAGCCTGTCACAGTGCCACTCAAAAGCCACGCTCAGCTTCGGTAATTATCGAGGGTTGGGGGTGTTTCACTAACCTGTTGCAGACGTGTGTAAGTGCTTAAGACTAAGTAAAGTTTAGCTTTAAGTAAAAGCACTCTTGTGTTGTCCTGTTTGTGCCAGCCATATATCGGTCGGACGGCCCTGTTTCCCCTGATTTATTTCCTGACACCTTCTCGCACAGAGTAAAAGTTACCGAGAGCTTTGGGTTAAAACAACCACAGGTAATAGTAGCCTATAGTCTAGCCTACTTGCTTCCCTATATATCTTTTCTTATACATTTCTTATTTTCTTATGGGTTTGATTATTTGTTTTATTAATATGTTTACATTAGAGTATATTTCACTTGTAACACAAAGTACCTGCATGCCACATCCTGTATGTTGCACTAAAGCAGGTAGCATATATGAAAAGGTGTGGGGAAAATTGCAGCCAGAACCTCCTGTTGAAGTTGTGGAGGAGTTGAAATAGGGGCTGCAACCCTGCACATTCTAGATAGGCATGTGCCAAGGTCTGCCTCATGCTGCAAAATGGGCAGGCATCTGGAATGGGGGTGAACTGAGCCACGAACATGCCCGTTCTCATGGTCTATGAAGGAGCCACCAACTGATAGCCCTGGTGGGCAATGGGACCAGGGTGGATTACTTTCTGGCCGACCGCAGTTCCTCACCATCCAAAGGTGGTACTAGGTCCCGCCACTTGGTATCAGGGCATCTTGGGAAGTGAAGCATGTGGAGCATGAGCATATAAAGTTGTTCCCTTGGAGGAATTCAGAAATGAACCGGCTGAAGGGTGTGCAGCCCGCTCGGGTCATGAAAGGGAAGGGATCGCGGGGACTCATGGGACAGGAGGCCAATCAAGAATTCCAGAGGTCCTAGGGTGAGGCGTTGATGGGGAGGACCCTCTTGTAGGACACATTCAAGGAAATCCCAAGCAGTAGGCAATAAGGTGGCCACACATGCTGGAGTATGCACAGGGGGATCTGAAGTGTGAAGAGCCCCAGGTGAGCTCCGAGATGAAAGAGGCCATTGTGGCCAATAAATGGTGGGCCGAGAACTGGGCCAGCAGAATGCTGGAGGAATAGGTCGAGGCAAGATGGAAACAAAATACATACATGCCATCCAACCAGGAGTGGTGCAACCGATCGACCTCCACTTGGATATAGGTAAAGGAAGAATTGTCATCCGGGTGTTGGTTGCGACAGACATCCACCAGGGTGTGATGATTGACGATCTCTCTGAGGATGCCTGCAGCGGCTTGCCTGCTCTCAATCCCTGAGTGATTCTGGTCCTCAAAGATGGTATTAAAATACCCACCCAGGATCAGGCAGACGCCTGTTGAGGATCCAAGGTGCCCAGGATGGCAGACGCCTGTTGATAGAAACACCCCCACTCCGAGTCTGCGTTCGGTGGGTAGACTTTGAACAGATTCAAAGTCAGCCCCTCCAAACAGGCCTGGAGGTGCAACAGGCAACTTGGTATGAGCACTTCAACTCCCAGCATCTTAGGCTGTAGGTCGGGGGAGAACAGGGTGGCCACCCCAGCAGAATGAGCGCTGAGGTGTCTAAAATATACTTGGTCCCCCCATTCCAGCCACCAACTAGTCTCAGTGGCTGGATCCATGTGGGTTTCCTGTAGGCAAACCACAAACTAAACTAGTCACAAAGGAAGGAGAGCACCTGGCAACTGTGGAGACCCACCCTAGAGCCTCTGGTGTTCAATGTTGAAAAGGTGGTTGGCTTCATTCTGAGCACTGAGGAGGATCCTCACGGGCAGGAGGATCCCCAGCCGGCCTTGCAACAATCGCTGACAAACCTGAAAGGCTTGTCACAGAAGTTGCGGGCCCACCGGTAGACCAGGATGTCCTACCTCCCGGTTCCCCTCCACTCCTCCAAAACAGCTCTCGTGGCTAGGAGGACAAGATGGAAGTCTCCCCAATGCTGGAGAGGGAGCTACACCTTACCCTTGAAATCACAGGTGTCCACCAGAAAACAGTGAAGCTCATCCCGCAGCACAGTGGGGGACGGGGTTGTGGACCCATGATGATCCTCTGGCTGGGCCCCTGTGACGGTACTGCCTGTTGGAGCCAGCTGAGGTCACTCAATCAGGGTGAACTGCAAACAAAACGGGGCAGACAAACCCCAAACGCTGGTGGATATTCCAATACTTAGATTTTCCAAGCCAGCACAAAACAACTTCTATATTACCATACAGGTTACTCAGAAGTCCAAACAACGCAGTTCCCTTAAAGTACCCAGGCTCAGGACTCCGTCCAGACACACCTGTCGGATATGACGATGATTACTGAGAATCTTATCTCATCATATAAAAGAAAAGGTTCTTCCAATCCCAAAGGATTAACCACATACCCAGGTTCAATTATAACTTAGATCTTACCCAAAATACACGCTATAGTCAATTCTTATTAACTAAGCTAAAATTTATTAAAAAAGAAAAGAGAGAGAGTGTTGGTTAAAAGATCAATACACAGACAGACTTGAATTCAATTCTTGAGGTTTAGATACATAGCAGAGGTGAGCCTGTAGTTGCCAAAAGTCCTTTTAGAAATAGTCCATAGGTTATAGTCCAATGTCCATATTCAGGGTGGCTCCAGTCAAAGACTGGGGATCTCAATCCTTATGGCTTAAGGTTCCTCCCTCTTGAAACCAAAGCAGATCTGAGATGATGTATGATCATGTCCCAGGGTTCTTATACATTTTCAGCAGCCTTTTGGCCTGAGAAAACAACAGGCTTAATTCTCCTTCCTCTAAACATCATGGCAATTAGCACAGGGTAATTTATCCAAAAAACGGTTCAGCTACAGGTTACTACAACCTTTAAAGAGACATATAGACAAGCCTTGTTTGCTGACACCACAAGACCTGTGCAAACATTTACCCTTGAGATCACTAACAATGCAGACTTGGGTTTTAAAGCTTTATTTATTTACCTATCTTTCTAACCAGTTTTTAAGGCTCATCCCTAGTTCAGGTTATTCTGCGAGTTAATTAACTCTTTCTGGCCCTGTCATGAGATAATACATTACACTCATAACGTCACAGCCCCTGTTATGGCTCTGTGTCCTACGGATATGGGCAAGGAGGGAGAAGACCACTGGTGCTGCATCTGTACTGATGGCACTGTGCAATCCATCTCTATCTCCAGAAAGGGTAATGGAGGTGTAGGGAAGAGAGCAGCCCCTAAAGGGTCAGGAAGGGGAGACAAAAAAATGCCCCCTGAGTTTCGTCCAAGGACAGGAAAAATGAGACAACCCCTGGGTGGCAGCAGAATGGAATATGGAGAGGACAAAAATGAGTAGGGCTTCACTTCCCTCCACAGATCCTGCCTCTGCTCTGTGCCCGCGGCTAAGGCTCAGGGAAGCCTGAGCTTAGGGCTTCTGCTGCTGCTCCAGCCGGGGTGATCTGGGCTCTTCCCCTCTTGCAGCGACTCTTTCTGGGGCTGGAGGATTGAACTCCTGCCAGTTGAAGCAGAGACAGCCTGCTTCTGCTCCCTTCTCTCAAGCTGCTCCACATGAATCATGTGAGAATTGCTATGTTCTGTTCATTCCCTCTGAAGCACCTGGCACTGGGCACTGCCAGAAGACAGGCTACTGGGCTACATGGACCATTGGTTTTACCCAGTATGGCCATTCTGATCTTCTTATATAGACCCCAGATGTATCTGTCTCCTGCTGTAACACACTATACCCCATTCCCCTCCCAGAGCTGAGATACATCCCAAGAGTCCTGATGGGGTCTCTATCTCCACAGAGTTAGTAACAAAGTAAGAATAAACATTAAAATGTTAACACAAACCAGTGCCCCTTAAGTGACTTGCCATAAGATGTGAGAACATATTGGTTTTAGAGATGACTGGGTCGCAGCTGACAAGGGGAGGGGAAGACAAGAGCAAGTGACAGGGGCAGGGCCTTGGGGAGACGACACACAGCAGGGTCAAGGCTTGACAGAAGAGATGGGGCAAGATTGCAATTTCAGGGATCCAGCTATCAGCAATTAGAAAGGTGGCAACCCAGTGTAGTGTACATAGACTGACTCCCCAGTTCATCACATTGACACAGCTCAGTAAGGACAGGGAAGGGTTTAATGTTTCTCTGTGTGTCCAGCAAGTGATTCAGGGAAGCGGCCCCAGCACCATGCACCAGCCAGCTCTGCACAGAGCTCAATCTGAGAACAAAAGCACAAGGAGAAAACATTTAGGTCTCTTCATGAGTAAAGAGCTGGAGCAGCCTGCCCCGGATTTGCTTGGTCTTCACCCCATAAATGATGGGGTGTAGCATGGGGGGCACTAGCAGGTACAGAGTGGCAATGAGAACCCGTAAATGCAGTGGCACATTCAGGCCAAACCGCTGCGTGAGAGACGAGAAGAAATCTGGGATGTACAAAGCTAAGATGGCACAAAGATGAGAGATGCAGGTCCCAAAAGTTTTCAGTCGGGCATCCTTTGTGGGGAGGCGGAAGATGGCCCGGAGGATCAGAGTATAGGACATGGCAATAAAAAACACATCCATTCCGATCACAGAGAAAATATCAAAAAGGCCATAGTAACTACTGATGCGGATGTCAGCGCAGGCCAGCTTCACAACGGCTATATGTCGACAATAGCAGTGGGGGATGATGTTGGTTCTGCAATATGGCCACTGACTCGCCAGGAAGGGATAGGGTAATGCGATTATGCTATTGCGCAACACCACGGCCAGGCCTATCTTGGCCACAACAGAGTTTGTCAGAATTGTGGAATATCTCAGAGGATTGCAGATGGCCACATAGCGATCAAAAGCCATGGCCACAAGGATTCCAGACTCCATCTCTGAGAAGCTGTGAATGAAGTACATCTGGGTGAGGCAGGCACTGAAACTGATCTCCCTGGAATTGAACCAGAAGATGCTCAGGATTTTGGGCAGGGTGGATGTGGACATGACCAGGTCGGTGACGGCCAGCATGCAGAGGAAATAGAACATCGGCCCGTGGAGGCTGGGCTCCCTCTTCACGATGAACAGTATGGTGAAGTTCCCCAACACAGCTATGGCGTACATAACACAGAAGGGGATGGAGATCCAGATATGGGCTTCCTCTAGGCCAGGAATGCCAAGTAGAATGAAGGTGGAGGGGTTGGTGAAGTTGGTGAAGTTTGAATCTGACATTAAGTAGGGGAGAAGATGTACAACTCTGAGGCATAAGGGTTTCCCCTGCATGTACAGTATGTTCCCCTGACTTTCTGTGTGTTTCCAGGGTCTTGGGTGATGGTCGCAGTAGAAATGCCTGAATGGAGAGACAACATTAATATGAGACACTACATGCATTAGTGGAGACTGTTCTCATGGGAGAAGGAGTCTGATCACTCTTCACACATTGAAAAATTACATTTTCATTATTCAGAGACAATAACTGTGGACAACGACCCTACTAAATCCAATTCCATATATTGTGGTGCTCCCGGTGTTAGTAATTTCTACATATTGTGGTGTGGAAACCTTCAGAGGCCCCAGCAGGAGACACAGGTGTGGATAGTGGTTATCCATCATTATTCCTTAATGCAATGAGAGCCAGGATAGGGATTCTGTAGGAAGTTTTCCCATTCATCCAGTTGCTTGAAATCTGAGAATGGAAAAAAACAAACTTTTTGGAAGACATGTGCTGGGAGAAACATCCCAACTAGAACATTACTCATGGAAAAGAACTGTGCACCATTGAGAGCAGCTGAAGAGAAATACCTGCTCATTAGCAGCAGTGGACAAAACAAAAGAAATGTTCAGATCACTAAGATATGGGATGGAGAATGACATGTTCAGGATATGTGTTCAGTTTTGGTCACCGAGTATCTATTAAGGATATAGGACATATAAAAGGGATTTCCAAGACAGGCTTTGAGAATAGGGGAGGATGCCATATTCAAACATGTAGAAAAGTCTGGGACTCTTTAGTTTACACAAGAGACAAAGAAGAGAGCATATGATATAGGAGAGGAAAATTAAAAAAAACTGAATTACATTCAAATGGACAATTCCCCACCAGTACTATCTACAGACACTTAGAACTCCAAGAGGACTAATTCCCCGAAGCTGAGTAAAATTGTCAGCAAAACTGATTAGGAGGAAAAATTTAGACAGAAAAACATGAATGAAAATTGGTAATTCTTTGATAACAGTTTATTAGATAGTGGAAAAATCATGATTCCATAGTTAACAAGGTGAACAACTTTGGGTAAGAACCCATTTCAGTGGCAAGGTGAAGGCAGAAATTGGGGCGGGGAAACAATATGCAAAAAATAGGAAAAATGGAAAATAGGTAGCTAAAAATAGAAATTGGATGTTATGAAAGTTGATAAGGGACGTTAAGACATCAGGGAAAACTCCATGTTTGGCAGGGCTATGGATCAAAAAAAGGAGGTTGTTAAGTATGTTAACAACAAGAGAAATCCTAGAAAAGTTTTATGTCAATTCCTGTGTTAAATGTAAAGTATTAAAAAATAAAGGGAAAGGTTTTTCTTATAAATGAATTGACAATGTTGAGAAACAATGGAAAAGCTGGAATGGGATTAGTTCAAAAAAAGTTTAGAAAGGTAAGTTATCCAAGTAACCAACAAGGTTTATGCAAAACAGGTCTTGTCAAATAAACCTGATTTCATCCTTTTATGAGAGTACACATTGGTTGATCAAGGGAAGCATACAGATGCAACTCTCCTTGATTTCTCAGAGGCATTTGATTTATTAAGGGGAAATATTGAGTTAAAAAATTAACACCCTAAAATATCAGTAGGGAGCATGTAAAATGGACTGGAAACTGGCTAACTGATGAATCTCAGAAAGCTATAGTCAATAGGTCTTTGTCAGGGAATGGGGGTTTGTAGTGGGGTTCTGCAGGGATCAGTTCTAGGCCCGATGCTATTCAATATTTTCATCAATGATCTGGAAGGAAATAGAAAATCACTGAAGATAAAATTTGCGGATGACCCAAAGATTGGCAGAGTGGATACAATGAGGAGCCCAGGGCAGGCATACCGATTGATTTGGAGCATTTGGTAAAAGGGGCTAGGGTGACGAGATGAGCGGAAGGAAATATTGGGACACATGGGGGTGGGGGGGCTGAGCAAAAAAAAAACCAAAAAAAAAACCCCGAGTGAGTCCTGCCCCGGCTGAGTTTAAAAAAAACCCCAAAACACAGTGCTGCCTGCAGATATCGGGACAAAATATGTCTCGACCTAAGATCGGTCAGGACGCGGGACAGAGACCGAAATATATGGACGGTCCAGATAAAATCGGGACGTCTGGTCACCCTAAAAGGGGCCCATGCAAATAAACTGTTTTAATATAGTCAAATTCAAATTTATCCTCTCGGAACAGGGAATGCAGGCCAGACCCACAGACTACAGCATTATATTATGAAATGCAAGGACACTAAAAAGGATTTAGGAGTCCTCGTGGATAACCAACTCATCATGAGCTGCCAATGTGATGCTGTAGCATAAAGGGATGATGTGGTCCTCGGATGGATAAACAGGGGAGTGGTGAGTTGGAGCAGGGGAAAGATTTTACCTCTGCACATGGAATTGGTGAAATAAACTGCATCCAGTTCTGGGTTCCACATGTGAAAAAAGATGTTGAAAGAGGGGAATAAAAGGGCCACAAAAGAGCCACTTGGAGAGGGGGCAGAAAGGAGACACAAAAATGATTGGAAGATAGAGAAAAACCCGGACCTTTAGACTTGAAGGTGTATATCTCTTTAATTTATCAAAAAGATGATCAAGCGGAGGCTTTCATGGGGAGAAAAACATGGGTAATAACGGGCTCTGTAATCTACCAGAGAAAGGCAAGACCAAAGGGCTGGAAGTTGAATCCAGGCAAATTCCAGCTAGAAATTAGGGCCAAATATTTAGCACTGAGGGTGATTAACCACTGGGACACACTGAGAGGGGACGTGTTGGATTTTCCAATTAGAATCATAGAATCATAGAATATCAGGGTTCGAAGGACCTAAGGAGGTATCTAGTCCAACCCCCTGCTCAAAGCAGGGCCTAATCCCAACTAAATCATCCCAGCCAGGGCTTTGTCAAGCTTGACCTTAAAAACCTCTAAGGAAGGAGATTCCACAACCTCGCTAGGTAACCCATTCCAGTGCTTCAAAACCCTCCTAGTGAAAAAGNTTCTCGTTCACCGTAACCCCTAGGTCCTTTTCTGCAGAACTGCTGCCTAGCTACTCGGTCCCTAGTCTGTAACAGTGAATGGGATTCTTCCGTCCTAAGTGCAGGACTCTGCACTTGTCCTTGTTGAACCTCATCAGGTTTCTTTTTGCCCAATCCTCTAATTTGTCTATGTCCCTCTGTATCCTATCCCTACCCTCCAGCGTATCTACCACTCCTCCCAGTTTAGTGTCATCTTCAAATTTTCTGAGGGTGCAGTCCACGCCATCCTCCAGATCATTAATGGAGATATTGAACAAAACCGGTGGGATAACTCACATGACTGGAGTACTATGTTGGCACATTTCCCCATGTTGGCAGATCCAGACTGGAATTTTTTTCTGGCTGACCTGCTTGACGGGTTGTTTACACTTAAAATGCTACAGCGTTGCTGCCACAACACTTCAATATAGACACTACTTACACAGATGGAAGGGGTTCTCCCCTCAGCATAGGTAATCTCCTAGAAGTGATATCTAGGTCGATGGAAGAATTAATCTCATGTTGTCAACACCATGGCACAGATTATCCAACAAGTTCTTGGAATGTATTGGAGATAATTTTTTGTTCCAGAAGCTGGAGTAAACTACTAGGAGAGAGGCTGTTCTAGACTTGATTTTGACAAAGAAGGAGGAACTGGTTTAGAATTTGAAAGTGGAAGGCAGTTTGAGGGAAGTGATCATGAAATCATAGAGTTCATGATACTAAGGAATGGTAGGAGGGAAAACAGCAAAATAAAGACAATGGATTTCAAGAAGGCAGACTTCAGCAAACTAAGGGAGTTGGTAGGTAAGATCTCATGAGAAGCAAGGCTAAGGGGAAAAACAATAGAAGACAGCTGGCAGTTTTTCAGAGACATTATTAAGGGCACAAGAACTATCCCACTGCGTAGGAAAGATAGGAAGTATGGCAAGAGACCGCAATGGCTTAACCAGGAGATCTTGAATGGTCTAAAAACAAAAAAGGACCAACTTCTCGAATGAAGCTATGAGAAAGTATTTGTTACCCATGTTGAAAAATTGTTCTAGTGAGATAAAAGTCAGGTAACTACCCCTGTCCCCCTACCCCATTAACAGATAGTCCTGAAATGCAAGAGGAGTGGGTGACAGTGTCTGTGTATAAGCACACAGTTGGCTCCTGATGTCTCTACTCAGTTGTTGCTCAAAGGGGAGTTTTGACTCACTGGGGCCTGAGTGAAGTACAGGTCATGCTCTCAGAATTTGCCCTTGTATTGCACATCTACTAACATCTCTCATCCTGAAGGATTCACTGTGCCACTGAAATGCACCACTTCTGGGCAGTAGTCCATCAGGTGGGATGAGCAGGGGTGCACACAAAAGAGTGACATTTTGACCAGTGATTCTTTGGAAAACTCATCAATTATAGCAAGAGCCCTGGGATGTCTCATGGTTTTGCAGAGCAGAAAGGACCACAGACTTACTCTCTATCCCTCCACACTCACGTTACACTGGGTTTGTCGAACAGGTGAGCTCGCCTGCAAGAAATGGGTACCTGTGAATTCTGAGATGGAAGTGTCCTCCCTAGGAATCTCCCTCAGGTATCCGTGACCCACACCTCTCTCAACCCAGCATCTTCAGCAACATCCCATGGAAAGAGCCGACACAGGGGTGTGTACAATTTATAATATAGCTCTGTGCAATCCCAGTGGGGTTCGCTCAGCCTCTAGGGGAGAAGAGCGCATCTGAATATAAACAGGCTGTAGAGAAGCATGTCTCTGCCTCTGGGCTAATTATCCAGGTTTAAGAGTAAACAGTAATTAAGGAACATTCCCAAAGGGAGATGAGAACTCCTGGGCTCTGTGCTGAGTCAGAGGGGAATTGGCTGTTTTGTGTATTTGTGTATATTTATAAAATATAGTTGATTAGAAAGAAAATGAGTGATAATGCCTGGCTCTCCATAGGCCCTGGTACCCTGGAAATGCCCAGGATGGATGGATATATAGGAGCAGACAGATCTGGAGAAAGATGACTGAGGGGAGACATGAGCACTTTCTCAGGCTATATGAGGCTGTCGCTGTGGGATCAGAGATCAATACATCTCACTATCATCATACTGTGGAGCACCCTTCATTGAAGGATTTTCAAAATGGAACAGACTTAGGCCATGTCCACACTTGCAGATGTAAAGATATGGGAGTTAACCCCCCCCTCAGAGAGCGCAGCAGGGATAGGGCTGCTGTGTGTTCACACTGTGAGCTGCCAGCGCAATGGCATGGCCACACCTGCGGCACTTGCAGCCCTTGCAGTGGCATTCGGAGTGGTGCACTCTGGGCAGGGATCCCACAGAGCACCTCTTCCCCTTCAGCCACCGAGGTTTGTGGGAAGGGCGCAGGGGGTCATGCGGCAACCTGGGTCCTGTCCCAATGCCCCGTCGTGCATCATTTTGCATCCCAGCAGTCCTTTCCCTTCCATCTCCATTTGGTGCCATCTTTCAACCGTTTTTGTACTGCACACTCTGTCCAGCTTTTCGGTCTTCGGGAACAGATCCTGAACTGTTGATGAATATGCTGATGGGTCTCACTAACACGTTGTGAATGTCAGTCCAGCTACTCCTTAAATGCAAAGTGAGGATGAGGAGTCCGACGAAGATTTTGACACATGTAGTAGAGACAACATGAGATTGCTTGTGGCATTCACAGACGTGCTGACCGCAGTCGAACACCATTTTTGGGCTCAGGAAACAAGCACTGAGTGGTGGGATCATAGAATCATAGACTATCAGGGTTAGAAGGGACCTCAGGAGGTCATCTAGTCCAACCCCCTGCTCAAAGCAGGACCAATCCCCAACTAAATAATCCCAGACAGGACTTTGTGAAGCCTGACCTTAAAAACCTCTAAGGAAGGAGATTCCACAACCTCGCTAGGTAACCCATTCCAGTGCTTCACCACCCTCCTAGTGAAAAAAGTTTGTCCTAATATCCAACCTAAACTTCCCCCACTGCAACTTCAGACCATTACTCCTTGTTCTGTCATCTGCTACCACTGAGAACAGTCGAGATCCATCCTCTTTGGAACCCTTTCAGGTAGTTGAAAGCAGCTATTAAATTCCCCCTCATTCTTCTCTTCTGCAGACTAAACAATCCCAGTTCCCTCAGCCTCTCCTCATAAATCATGTGCTCCAGACCCCTAATAATTTGTGTTGCCCTCCACTGGACTCTTTCCAATTTTTCCACATCCTTCTTGCAGTGTGGGGCCCAAAACTGGATACAGTACTCCAGATGAGGCCTCACCAATGTCGAATAGAGGGGAATGATCACGTTGCTCAATCTGCTGGCAATGCTCCTACTTATACAGCCCAAAATGCATTAGCCTTCTTGGCAACAAGGGCACACTGTTGATTCATATACAAGTTCTCGTCGCCTAGGTCCTTTTCTGCAAAACTGCTGCCTAGCCATTCGGTTCCTGGTCTGTAGCAGTACATGGGGTTCTTCCATCCTAAGTGCGGGACTCTGCACTTCTCCTTGTTGAACCTCATCAGATTACTTTGGGCCCAATCCTCTAATTTGCCTAGGTCCCTCTGTATGCTATCCCTACCCTCCAGCGTATCTACCACTCCTCCCAGTTTAGTGCCATCTGCAAACTTGCAGAGAGTTCAATCCATGCCATCCTCCAGATCATTAATGAAGATCATATCACCATGCAACTATGGGATGATGATCAGTGGCTGCAGAACTTTTGTATGAAAAAAAGCAGTTGCATGGGACTGTGTGATGAGCTCTCCCCCACCCTGTGGTGCAAGGACATGAGAATGAGAGCTGCCCTGATGATGGAGAAGCGCATGGTGATGGCATTGTGGAAGCTGGCTACTCCGGACAGCTACCAAGCGGTCACTAACCAATTCGGAGTGGGGAAGTCGATCGTTGGACTCATGTTGATGCAAGTTTGCAGGGCAATTAATCACATCCTGCTCAGAAGAAAAACATGACTCTGGGCAACATGTGTGACATTGTGAATGGCTTTGCACAGATGGGTTCCCTAACTGTGGAGAGGCGATAAATGGCACGCATATGCCAATTCTGACACCAGACCACCTAGCCTCTGAGTACATGAATAGGAAGGGGTATTTCTCGATGGTTCTCCACGTGCTTGTGGATCAACGTGGGCGTTTCATGGACATTAACACAGGCTGGTCCAGAAAGATGCACAATGCACAAATCTTTCAGAACACTGGCCTGTTCAGGAAGCTGCAAACTGAGCCTTTTTTCCCAGAGAAGAAGATCACTGTAGGGGAAGTCGAAATGCCCATTGTGATCCTCGGAGACCCCGCTTACCCCTTGATGCTGTGGATCATGAAGCCATACATGGGAAGCCTTGACAGCAGCTCACTCAGGCATAGACTGCTGAGGCTCAGCGCTTGGAGGCTGAATTTGAACAGCCAGAGAACAGGGGGCTATCAGAGGGTCTCAGCGCAGGGCCGTGAGGATCAGAATTGCCTTGAGGCAGCAATTCCTTGCTGAAAACAAGTCATGTTTGGTGCCATATGCGGGAGTGCAGTGGTCCCAGTGCTATTGGGGGTCTGTGATTGCTCCATATGATGCACTGACTAGCAGTGCCCATTGCTTTTCTGCGCTATGCTTGCTTTCAATAATGCAATAAAGAATGGTTTCAAACAAAAAAAAAGTTGGAGACCCACAGGGGATGACACATCTGTGCAGTGTGGGGGAAGGATGGAGGGAGGTGGTGGTGGGGGATCCGGAATCAGTACAGATTTGTGTATATCCAGGTGTCATATGCAGCCTTGCTGTCTGGAGTGCCGTGCAATGGGTGCTGCCCTTCATGCGAGCTGAACTGCCTGTGGATGGGGGTTGAGTGAAGCGGGTAATGGTTGGCGTCTGAAGGGCTGGACGGTGAAGGTGTAGGTGTTGGTGGCAGCTGGTGTCAATACAAAACAGGATGGTGGCCAAGCTGTGTTGGAGGTGACATAGGGCAGGGGCGGCCAACCTCTGGCTCTGGAGCCACATGCGGCTCTTCAGAAGTTAATATGCTGCTCCTTGTATAGGTTCCAACTCCGGGGCTGGAGCTATAAGAGCCAACTTTCCAATGTGCCGGGGGGTGCTCACTGCTCAACCCCTGGCTCTGCCACAGGCCCTGCCCCCACTCCACCCCTTCTGCCCCCTCCCCTGAGCTTGCCATGCCCTCGCTCCTCCCCCTCCCCCCTAGAGCTTCCTGCATGCCAAGAAACAGCTGATCGGGAGGTGCGGGGAGGGAGCGGGAGGAGCTGATTGGTGGGGCTGCCGGTGGGCAGGAGGTGCTGGGAGCGGGGGGCTGCTGACGTATTACTGTGGCTCTTTGGCAATGTACATTGGTAAATTCTGGCTCTTTCTCAGGCTCAGGTTCGCCACCCCTGACCTAGGGGCACAAGGGAAAGTGTTTTGGGAAAAGGACTGCAGGGGGGTGCAGGCGCGGAGCTGCTCCGTATACAGTGTTAGAAGCACCTGAATTGAGTCTGTTTAGCCCTCACTAATGTTTAGGAACCACCCCACGGTTTCTTGCCATCAATCTGAGCTCTCCTGACGTGTACCCTCCTTTCACTGTCCCGGTCACTCGTGAATTTTTTGATTTTCAGCAAGGAACTTCTGCATAAATTCATGCAGAAGGTCCTCTTTGCTTTTCTGAGGCCACTGCCTTTCGGCCAGCGAAAATGAGGAGGACTGTGAGACTCAGGTTGCATTTGTGAAGCCAAAATGTAACATTTTACAGAGGCACCATTGTTAACACTAGACAGAACAATGATACAGCTGATCGCAAAGATAAGCACAATTCACTTACCTAGCAAAAACACAAACGGCCTGTCCCAAGGTGAGGCCAGCTAAAACATTGGACTTTTGATCTCATCAGGGCTCATGGAGGCATAGAGCAACATGTCCCAAGGAGACTGAAACCAATGGGACAAACTCAAACCTGACAAAAATAGCCAGATCCCTGAAATTGACCTGGTGTTACCCGGCAACAGGAGAATAGAAAATACGGGTAACAAACCACCTCTCTTAAGAAGGTCCCAGAGAACTAGTAGGGGTGTACTCTTAAACTTGAGATGAATCTGTTATTGATTCTAAATTGTATTTCAATTAATATTATCATGTTTAGTATAAAAAAGTGGACATGGGATGTTAAATATGTTAAATGTTCTTTTCTTAATTGTTATTGTTTTTTATATAATATAATACTGGTAAATCTCTCTATTATGTACAGTTGTCTCTATTCTTTACTGAACCTAAAGAGAATAGAAACACAAATAAGGTGCTTTGCATGTTCTGATCTTTGTTCTTGTTATCAGCAGGTTTAAAACAAATAAAAGGGAGTATTTCTTCACACAACACACAGTCAACCTGTGGAACTCCTTGCCAGAGGATGTTTTAAAAGCCAATACTATAACAGGGTTCAAAAAGAATTAGATTCCTCGAGGTGAGGCAGACCTCTGGGTAAAGGAAGTGGTAGTAAGGACTCATATCCTTTTGCTAGCCAATTCGACCGGGGTTGTTCATAAGCCGGGAAAGTTCCACAAAAAAGCGGGACCATTGACCTCCTTACATCTGTTAGGAATTCTTGAAAGGACTCATTTTACTTTTTTCTTCTAAGGTGACATTTTAAAACTTTGAATATTTTGCTCTGTTGCTGTACTCAAGGCTCTTCAAATTTCTACAGAAGTGTGTAATAATCTGCTCCCTTTTACTGACTGAGGCTATGTCTACACCAGAGACCTTACAGCGGCACAGCTGTACTGCTGAAGATACACCACTGTAAGGTCTCCCGTATGGCCGCTTAGGCCTATAGGAGAGAGCTCTCCTACCGACATCACCTAACAACCCAACCAAGCATTTCCTGCTCACGTAGCACTCACCACACTGGCACTTTTGTTGTTTTTTTCACACCCAAAAAAGTTTTATTGACAAAAGTGTTAGTGTAGAGAAAGCCTGAATTGCATGCTAGTCTAGACACTCGCTGCCTCAAGTCCTGCAGTGTTTAAGAAGATTTCAATTTCTGCTGGTCTTTCTCACCACGCCCGGATCTTGAATAGATCTATCTCAAAACTGTCTGAATCCCTTCCCGGAGACCAGTGCACTACCTGAGAGTTTCAACACCTTGGGGGTTTCCAGTTGTTCCATCTCTCTGATAGCTCCTTTGTTCCTTCACCACATCCCTGTTTTCTCTGCCCTCTCCTCTGGTCTCCCCTCTGGTACCAGGGGTTGGGAATTCAAAAGAAGGAGGCTCAGTCTCCACTCTAGAAGGGAGGCATGATGAGAATTAAAGCATAGTTACAAAAACTAATGGAGAGGCATGCACTCCCTCCCAGCTGTGTGTCTTGTGCAGCCGCCACTCAATGGCCCATTCTCTTTAGCCCCAGTCTAGTTCCCCTGAATATCTGCTCTGCTCTTAAAAACCCAGGACATACTTCTAACAGCCAGGGCAGGGCTGTACATTTCAGTCCCACACAGCAGTCTATGTAACCACCCATTCTTAGAGCTGTTACTCCCCCATCTCCCCACCTGTCCCCTTTCTGGTTTGTTGCACACAGTAGCTGTGTTTTAGCTTAATTTGATTTATAGGCTCCTTGGGGCAGGGGCTTGTTTCCCCTTCTGCATTTCCAAAAAGCCCAGCACAAGGGGCCCTGAACTGGAGCGGGGCCACAATACAAATAATTATCATAAAAGTTAAACACAATAATCCAGCCAAATCAGGGCCTCCTCCCTTTGCTTTTAGCTACAGACGAAGCTCAAGCCATGCTGGCCAGCTACAGAGTGTTAGTAACTTGAATACAGGTGGACACGGTGCCCCGGTTCAGCCTGGATAGGTGAATTTGTTCAATCTCATTCCTGTGCTTAAAAGCCCAGGTACCCCACACCAGAGAAATACCCATAATGAACCTGATTATGAGCAGGCAGAGACTTCATCTATGGGAATGCAAGCGCCCTTCAGCTGGGGCACTCCTGGAAAGTCTGACTCAGCCTGGAACATTCGATTTCAATTCCACCTAGGAAACACTGGGAGGAAATGAAATGAGAGGGAGAGAACAAATCCAATGCAAACACTAATCCAGTCTTTATCCTGTCTACAGGACACCCCTTCTTCTAGGGCAGATTTGGGAGGAGGGCGAGGCCTCTTTCCCCAGGACAGGCCCCCAGCTGCACTTTATCAACAGGAACATTCTGTTGGTGTTGCTTTTACTGAGTCTGTTCCCCCAAATTAACCACAGTGACTGTGATCTGTTGGCAGGTTTCTGAGAGGGAGCAGAAGTGAAGTCCCAGGATTCACACTTCCCAGGAGCAGGGAGCTCACAATCTGAGTTCTGAAAACCTCAGATTCAACTTGAGAGGATGGTGAAGGCTCAGGATTCTTCCACTCTTTCCTCTGAATCCCATCCAATAAACAGTCCCTCCAAGAGCGTAAATCCATTTCCCGTTTCATGTGACAGAGAGACTATGGTTATGACAGGGAAGTCAGGACTCCTGGGTGTGGTGAGATGTTTGGCAGATGTTTGGCTGCGTTTGTGTTCCCTATGTGCGCAGACAGCTAGCATGGCAGATCTTGAGTGAACCATCCAATGACCACAAGATCCATTAAGGGACAAACCACTAGGCCAGGTTTATTGTCAAAGATGCATGGTAATAGCATCTGGCAGACTCTGTGATGATACTAAAACATGTATGCCTGTGACAATGGATGCAGCTCAGTCAATGGCGTGACTTCCCACTAACACAGGAACTCAGTATAAAGAAGTCTCCTTGGAGGGAGCATGGAGACAATGGAGAATGTTTGGCCAACTCAATACCTGAAAGAATCTCTAGAAGACAAAGGTCTTGAAACAAGGGAAGGGAACCTAGGCTGCAAAGCAGATGCAGCCTCTACCTCATGAATCTGTAAGCCTCCTTGTGTCATCAGTAAGGGTGAGATATTGCTGATCCAAATCCTGTCTAGTTTGTATAAGTGACTTTGTTTGATTTCCTAGGTTACCTGCTTTGATCTGTTTGTTATCACTTATAATCACTTAAAACCTATCCTTATGTAGTTAATAACCCTGTTTTATGCTTTATCTTAACCAGTGTGTTTTTCAGTGAAGTGCTTGGATATCTTAGCTCTTTGAACAAAGAAGAAGTGGGTATTCACCCACGAAAGCTCATGCTGCAAAACGTCTGTTAGTCTATAAGGTGCCACAGGATTCTTTGCTGCTTTTACAGATCCAGACTAACACGGCAACCCCTCTGATACTGAACAAAGACAGTTGCATATCTTCCCCAAATCGAGTGGGCGAACAGATTGTTTAATGAGCTTGCATCCTTCCAGATCCCTGTGCAGGGCAAGATGGTATAATTCAGAGTCTACACTCCAGTAGGCATGCAAGGCTGTGGAGCTTGGAAATTGACTGGGGCGTCCGTGAGTTACTTAGGTAAAGCACTCTGGTAACTCAGAAGGGTGTGTGGCATCATCTCTTGTCGTTGTGACGGGTTGGTTCACAGAAACCCCCTTGGGAGCTGCCAGCTGATGTGCAAAGGCTACCTCTGGTTCTATTCTCCCCTGCCAGCTACAGGTAGTTCCAGCACTCAAAGTCTTGCTGACAGCCAGACACACCTATCTGCTCCAGACACAGACCAGAGTCTGAACCACCTATCCCAAAGCTGCAGGGTTACCTGAGAACAGCTCACAGAAGTCTGCTTGCCTTTAACACTCAGATGCCCAATTCCCAATGGGGTCTAAACCCAGATAAGTCCGTTTTACCCTGTATAAACTTTATACAGAGTAAACTCATAAATTGTTCGCCCTCTATAACACTGATAGAGAGATATGCACAGCTGTTTGCTCCCCCAGGTATTAATACATACTCTGAGTTAATTAATAAGTAGAAAGTGATTTTATTAAATACAGATAGTAGGATTTAAGTGATTTCAAGTAGTAACAGACAGAACAAAAGAAGTTACCAAGCAAAATAAAATAAAATACGCAAATCTATGTCTAATTGCACTAAATACAGATAAGATCCTCACCAGTTCCAAAATGTTCCCTTTTACAGGCTAATCTTCTTTTAGCCTGGGTCCAGCAATCACTCACACCCCCTGTAGTTTTCAGTTTCCTTCAAGTGTCCTGTGGGGGTGGAGAGGCTCCTTCTTTAGCCAGCTGAAGACAAAATGGAGGGGTCTCCCACAGGTTTAAATAGACTGTCTCTTGTGGGTGGAGACCCCCTCCTCTCCCTCTGTAGAATCCTGTCACAGAATGGAGATTCGAAAATCACATGGGCAGGTCACATGCCCATGCATGACTCAGGACTGCAGGTAGCAGCCATTACCCACATGCTGCCTTGAACGTCCTCAGGTAGACTTCTGATGTGGATTGGAATCTTCCAAGCTCTTTTGTCTGTTAAGTGCCCCCTGACTGAACACCTAATTTGCACATTCCTTTCCCCAGAAGTCACCAAATGTTCTAACTGAGGCCCCTTAGGAATCAAGCAATTACACAGCCCATGTTCATAACTTTGAACACACAAATGGTGCCTGCATACAACTAGGGTGAACATAACTAGTAGATCATAACCTTTACATAGATATGTACCTGGCACAGGCAGCACAAAACATATTCCAGTTATGTCATATTCCCACAAAGCCTTATGGGAGGTACCGTCACACCCTCCCCCTGAACTTACTGCCAGAGACTTGGACACTGTCCATGGCGGAGGCAGTACCCGTAAAATTCCTGTTTGTCTTTGATCACACTTCTTTTCAGTACCTTGAAACCATATGTCAGTTCTAGGGGTTTTAGCCCATTTTGAGGTTCCTGATCCCCAGATGCCTGAAAACAGGTTGGGGTGTAGCATTAACAGAATGCAGACAGCAATACCTGTTAAAGTGGAGGTGTCTTGACCTTTAACCACCAAGGCCATGAGGCGGTGTGCCTCAGTTTCCCCTTCTACACAGCAGCATGGGCCTGTTATGCTTTTGCTGCTGTGCCAAGCTTCCAGTCTATTTACAGGTATAGGCTGCAAAGCAACATGCTTGTGGGGCTGTCTTGTTACCATCCCTAGCATGTACAACAGTTTTCTCCATAAATCAGGTATGTTCCATGTTTTTAGAGGGTTTACCACTAGTATGAATTCTTTTGTTTTATCCCAGAGGTGAATCAGCAAAAGACACAAGGTTAACAGCAAATCTACGGTGGACAGGTTTTGTTCACTCAATTTGACCTGTTTAGCATCTATTGCATTTTCCCAGTTCTCTGTGCCTTCTGGAAGACACTCTGATTCAGAATCTTCAGCCTCTGTGGGGAAAGCTGCTAATTCAGGCATGTGTTTGGGTCTTTGGCCAGGAAAGGGTGTACTACAACCCTGCCTGCCCTCGGCCCCTCCCTCCGGAATTTCTCTGGGCTGGTCCCCGCCCCCTGGTAGAGTTTCACTCATGCAGAGATTTCCCCCCCCCTGTCTAGGAGAGAGAGTTTCATCTCTTACAAGTGGGGTAAGAACAGCCTTTTTCAATGGGGTGCTCTGTACCCCTTTGGGCACCTCACTTTCTGTTTCCAACAGGTCAGCTGGATGGGCCCCCCCCTCCGGGAGACTTGACCCCCAGGTTTCCCTTAAAACCTGATCTACAAGAGAGGGAGCTGGCATTTTAAATGCAGGCTTTTCACCCTCCTCTTGGGAAAGTCCCTCCCTACAAAAGGTGGGCAGACTCTCTGGCCCCCCCTCACCTTCCATCTGGGCTTCCCTCTCTGGGCTCCCCTCTGGGTCAGACACTCCTGTGTCCCCCAAAAGGGAAGGTGACCCTGCTCCAGCTGTGGGCTCACAGCTACCAGCCATGACAGACCTTTCACTGGCCAGCAAAATCCCCCCCCTTTCACTCGGGTTGGGCTGGCACCCAGCTACAGAGTCTTTGGGGTCTGTTCCCACCGCAGCAGTTACCAAGACCCCAACTTCCACCTTCGGGACACACGTCTCTGTGCACCCCAGGGCGGGCCCTGCCCCCTGTTGACCTGCAACTTCCTGGCAGTCAGCAGCTGGGGTGACCCCCCTGTTACCAGGTGGTACATCCCCCTCCCCCAGGGAGATGATTACGGGACAGGAGCTGGCTTCGTCCAGCCCCTCCCTCTGGAACTTCCCTTGAGCCCTGGGGCCACAGGAACTGGCTACAACCATCCCTGCCCCCGCAGCTGCTCCCTGTACTGCTGCAGAGGAATCTAAGAGACACTCTCCTATTCCCCCAGCAGTCCATGTGACTTCACCCTCCCCTCCGGGGCTTTTAGCACAAGATTCCTTCTCCCTGCTAACCAACCCTGGGACAGATTCTGCCACATTAAAGAAATCATTTCCCAGTAGAAACGGTGCAAAATTGTGTGCCACCGTTGCAACTGTCAGTTCAGCCTGCAAATCCCGAGTTTGCATGTGAACTTTAGCTAAAGGTGCAAGGACTTTGTAACCCCCAACCAGCTCTAATTCTGCCATTTTACCTGGCAACAAATCCTTCTCCTGGATCAGGTCCCTCCTGATCACAGAAATCTCTGCACCCGTGTCCCTTAATCCCATAACCACCTCTCCATTAATTTCGACAGCATGCATATGCTTATTGCTTGGTTGTGTGGAAGCAAGCTTTACAAATCCTGTGTGGAAAGAGGCCACAGCCTGGCTCTGAGAAGCTGCAGCTTCCTGTGTAACTTGCTGCCTGTTTTCACTCAGCAAGGGACACTTATTCCTCAGGTGCTCAGTGGACTTACAATGATAGCACCTCCTGGGCTCCTCTGCTTGCACAGGAAATTTGGGACGAGTACCAGGGGAATGGGGAGGTGACCGCCCAGCCTCTTTTTTCCCAGACCCAGGGATAAAACGGTGATTCTGCTTTCCCCCACCCTTATACCCCTCTGCCTGTGGTTTATGTTTGATTGCAGCTTGTGCTTGCTCATAAGAGTCTGCATACCCAGCTAATTCACCCAGTGCATTTACCTTTTTGTCCCACACATACTGTTTCACATCATCACTGCACATATTCAGGAATTGTTCCTGAGTAACCAGATCACACATCCCTTCGAAGCTTGTAACACCTTTCCCCCGCACCCACTTATCTACCAAATCTCTCATTTCATTGGCATAAGCCAGATTACTTAATCCAGATCCCCTCTTAAGACTCCTGAATTTAACCCTATAGGTTTCAGGTGTAACCTGAAACTGTTTCAAAACCAGTTCCTTAAATTTACCATAGTCTGAAGCATCATCAATAGGCATCTTATTGAATATGTCCAGAGCTCTGCCAGTCAATTTTGCTATTAATGTGGTCAGTTTCTGATCTTCAGGGATGGCATGGAGGGTGCACAGTCTCTCAAAGGTGATGAAATACTCGGCAATATCGCTGGACTCATCATACTGTGGGCACAGTCGCTCCCATTTGTGGATTTTTGGGGAAGTGGAGCCAGCAGGTGAAGGATTTTGTCTCTTCAACTCCAGAACAGCCAGTTCATGTTTCTGGGCCTCCATAACCCTCTTGTGGGCAGCTTCTTCCATCTCCATAGCTCTCTTGTGGGCAGCCTCTTCCCTTGCTGCCTCCATCTCCATAGCTCTCTTGTGGGCAGCCTCTTCCCTCACTTTTTCTGCCTCCACAGCATCAATTTCTAATTGTCTTAGCTCTACCCGTCTCTTATGTTCATTCTCTCTCTCTGTTGCTTCCAACCTAGCCAATTCGAGCTTGGTGGCTGTCTCACTAGTAGGCATTTTCCTGCTTTCTTCTGCTGGGCCACACCCCTCTGCAGTTCACTGAAACTGGGATAGACTCAGCTCAGGGGATTCTTAGTTAACAGAGACTCTCACAGTCTTCTGATCTTCCTTCTTACTTATTTTGCTTCCTTTTCTGTCCCTACTTCCCTTTCCCGAAATAAGCAAACAGAAAATAACAAACCAGTAACCACTTTGTCTGTTCTCCAGCCACCACACTTAAAACTCACTTAAAATCACTACCAGTATCTCAAAGCAATCAGCTGTGCACAGATCCTGTTCGACTACGCCACTGTGACGGGTTGGTTCACAGAAACCCCCTTGGGAGCTGCCAGCTGATGTGCAAAGGCTACCTCTGTTTCTATTCTCCCCTGCCAGCTACAGGTAGTTCCAGCACTATGGCCTTGCTGATAGCCAGACACACCTATCTGCTCCAGACACAGACCAGAGTCTGAACCACCTATCCCAAAGCTGCAGGGTTACCTGAGAACAGCTCACAGAAGTCTGCTTGCCTTTAACACTCAGATGCCCAATTCCCAATGGGGTCTAAACCCAGATAAATCCGTTTTACCCTGTATAAGCTTTATACAGAGTAAACTCATAAATTGTTCGCCCTCTATAACACTGATAGAGAGATATGCACAGCTGTTTGCTCCCCCAGGTATTAATACATACTCTGAGTTAATTAATAAGTAGAAAGTGATTTTATTAAATACAGATAGTAGGATTTAAGTGATTTCAAGTAGTAACAGACAGAACAAAAGAAGTTACCAAGCAAAATAAAATAAAATACGCAAATCTATGTCTAATTGCACTAAATACAGATAAGATCCTCACCAGTTCCAAAATGTTCTCTTTTACAGGCTAATCTTCTTTTAGCCTGGGTCCAGCAATCACTCACACCCCCTGTAGTTTTCAGTTTCCTTCAAGTGTCCTGTGGGGGTGGAGAGGCTCCTTCTTTAGCCAGCTGAAGACAAAATGGAGGGGTCTCCCACAGGTTTAAATAGACTGTCTCTTGTGGGTGGAGACCCCCTCCTCTCCCTCTGTAGAATCCTGTCACAGAATGGAGATTCGAAAATCACATGGGCAGGTCACATGCCCATGCATGACTCAGGACTGCAGGTAGCAGCCATTACCCACATGCTGCCTTGAACGTCCTCAGGTAGACTTCTGATGTGGATTGGAATCTTCCAAGCTCTTTTGTCTGTTAAGTGCCCCCTGACTGAACACCTAATTTGCACATTCCTTTCCCCAGAAGTCACCAAATGTTCTAACTGAGGCCCCTTAGGAATCAAGCAATTACACAGCCCATGTTCATAACTTTGAACACACAAATGGTGCCTGCATACAACTAGGGTGAACATAACTAGTAGATCATAACCTTTACATAGATATGTACCTGGCACAGGCAGCACAAAACATATTCCAGTTATGTCATATTCCCACAAAGCCTTATGGGAGGTACCGTCACAGTCGTGTTGGGTGATAACGGGCCTGGAGAGTCAGGTGTGTGCCACTAGCAAAGCAGCGGGAGAGGCCAACAGAGCTAACTAGTTAAGGGACACAGTGGTTCCAACACCTTCCAGGCTTCACCCCAGGGGTACAATCCGACACAATCTCCACCTTCCAGCTCCACACCAGCTGGGTTCCCTCTGCTCCAGGCTGTGATGGGAGCTGCTTCAGCCTGACAAGGAGTCTGACCTGTGTGTAGGATGCAGCCCTGATTAATGATCCAATGTCTCCTTCTGTCTGCAGTAACTGGAGACTGCTAGATCCCTTAAAGAAACCCAGCCTTGGGCTTCCTCCCAGACAGCTAAGTAAAATATGATGAGGATTACTGAAAATCTTATTCATCATATAAAAAGTTATACCAATCACAAAGGATAGCACACATTACCTCCCAGGTCAATAAATATTTCAGATCTTACCCAAATGCACGTTTAGAGCCAATTCTTATTAACTAAACTAAGATTAATTGAAATACAGACATGAATAGAGATCTTAAGTCAGTTTAATTGTAGAAATGGTGAGCTTTACTCAATTTGTGGCTTGAGCTTCCCCTGATGAAGCTTAAGCATATGTCAGATGACAGGATCAGAGCCCAAGCATTCTTTGATAAACCACTGGCAGACTATGAAAGTGAAGAATTTTTGCTTTGAAATATAAATACCTGTTTCCTATATATACACAGGTAACTAGTTTCATTCATCAGCATAAAGTAATTATCCCTTAAGCGGTTCATAGGCAGTTTACTACAAGCTTCAATGAGAAGTAAAGACAATGAAATTATTACACCCAAGTTTCATTTAAATGTTAATATTTCCTTTTGATCTTTGAATCAAAAGATATAGTAAGAGACAGGATCCATCTTTTTACATGGTTAACACTTAACAAGATATATGTAAACACATATAATTATACTTCTAATTCTCTAACAATAAACGTTTTCATTTCAAAACTCTTGTCCATTTACCATGGTTATGTTAGATATTTTAAGGAATGGCCCTAATTACCATTTATGTACTTCTCTAATATGTCTTTAAAGGTTGAATTTGGGTAAATTACCCAGCTAGTTGAATAAAACTTTCTAACCCTGTGTCACACCTATTAGCTCAAGATTGATTGTATGAACCATCTGACTGGTTCCTTATGTATTTGCACTATTCCGGTACTCTTTGCTCAAATGTGTTGTACTCAGAGGCAGGAGGCTCAAGCCATATGAGGAGGCTGAGGAACTCTGGGATGACATTTTCGATGCTTGTGGTCTCCAGCAGCTGCTCTGTATCATTGGGCATCACAAGAGCAGGAAAGTGGATATTCAAAGCTGAGCCCAGTAACCACCCCCATTAGCAGTGTCAGTTTTGGCAGATGTCTTGCTAGGGACACATTACAAGAATGAAAGAGAAGCAAATTCTGAAGTGAACATACCACTGAATGCCACTATACAGTCAGTGATCACATGACATCAAAAGTTTTGGTGTCATGACAAGACTGCCAGGGTTGGATATAAACCCAATAGACAACCCGACCACCTTCAGCATCTTCCCAGAGATTGATCAAGGCAACACTCGGTTTGCATGAAGGCTATGTTCCTTTGGGATTTGCCATGAAGATGTTGATGCTGACTGACAGGACCAATAGCTCCCCAGATACTGAGGAAAAAGGTCTGTTGATGTGTCTACGGCTGAGGTCTGACAAACAGAAAGTGCAGGTGACACTAGCTGAACAAGGAAAGTGAGAAGGACATTTTCAGGGGGTCATGAATTACATGTGTGATGGGTAGCAGGGAAAACACTCTCTCATTTTCCTTTACTGTCTATCTTGGCTTGCTTTTCTCCTATGGTACAGAGCAGAATGTAGTCATTTCAGGATATGGATGTATGTCTTATACAAAAATACAAAATTTGATCTCACAAAGCTCTATTTCTATAGATATATTACTTTGACACTCTTTACCACAAACCAATACAGTGGAACCCCTATATTCACCACAGTTATATACTTTCAACACATCTTGTACAAAGTAGGTCATGTGAGGTGCCAAAGGAAAAGTTATGATTTGCTTCATATGATTATTCTATTTGTATGCATGTATAATTTTTGTATCTAAAGCTATGAATATTGACTGTGTACCTATATTTCAAATGTGTTTGTTCCTGTGATAACTCCCACAAGGTAGTTTACATCTAATCTAGCCAGCAATTTGTGAATGGAGTATTCAAGTTGATGGCCCATCAATGAACACAATGGGCCATGGAAGAAGCTCATTCCCACTTGATGGACCTTCCTGTGGACATTCTAGCTAGAATAGTGTAATAAACCCTACTATGATTCATTGAAGCATGCAAGGGCATGTGACCAGTTCATGTGATCCTTGACTCAATATTGTGTCTGAAATTTTTGTCTAGTTGTGCTGTTCTCCATATGAGGAGAGATTAATAAGACTGGGACATTTCAGCTTGGAAAGGAGATGACTAAGGGGAGATATGATTGAGGTCTATAAAATCATGACTGATGTAAAAAAAGAAGAAAAGGAAGTGCTATTTACTCCTTCTCATAACACAAGATCTAGGGGTCACCAAATGAAATTAATAGGCAGCAGGTTTGAAACAAATAAAAGGAAGTATTTCTTCACACAACGCACAGTGAAACTGTGGAACTCTTTGCCAGAGGAAGTTATGAAGGCCAGGATTATAACGGGGTTCAAAAAAGAACTAGATAAATTCATGGAGGATAGGTCAATCAATGGCTATTAGCCAGGATGGGCAGGGATGGTGTCCCTAGGCTCTGTTTGCCAAAAGCTGGGAATGAGCGAGAGGGGGTGGATCATTTTATCATTACTTCTTCTATTCATTCCCTTTGAGGCACCTGGCACTGGCCACTTTTGGAAGACAGGATACTGGGCTAGATATACCTCTGGTCTGACACAATATGGCCATTCTTATGTTATAAATGCTCAATGGGCTGTTATGCCATTGACTTCAGTGGCAATTACAGTTGTAGCACTGGGAATCACGGCATCCGAGAGCTGATCTGGCTGGACAGGAAGCACTGCGCATTAGTCTGTTTATTAATCCAGGTTAAACGAAGTCCCTGGCCATTATGATCAAGCAGCCTGCAGCTGCAAACTACCACCAGCTCAGTATTAACCTGTCCGGAGGGGTTGCTGAGCAGGTGGCAGCTTTGTAGACAGGACTGGAGGCAGCTCAAAAGATGTGGGTGGTCGTACAGCAGCAGCTACTGCCCTGTTCCCTTCCACAGCCTTTATGGGGATGCCACGGCAGTAGGCTTGCTACAAAGCTTCAAATCTATAGAACAATGGGTACCCCAGCTCCAGTGGATGGATGAAAAATGTGGTTTCTGAGGAAAACTTTGGAACTCAAGGCTGACATTTTCAGTGTTCCTGGTCTCCAGCAGCTACTCCATATCAAGGACCAGCACAAGATCTGGAGGTTATTCGAAGCTGAGCCCAGCAACTGGGTAGCTAACTTTGATCTGTTCTCTATTCTTTATAATAATTTAAAATCCATTTTTCCATAGTTAATAAAAGTGTTGGATTTCTTTTTATATAGCAGTGCATTGTTTGAAATGCAAAAGGGAAATCTGCTCAGGAACAGCGGCTGGTGCATTGTCCTCTCCACATTGAGGGAGATCGGGACTGGGCAATAAACTTACACCGGTCAGGCTTCTGACCAGGGCAAGACTATACAGCTCTGGGATCCTCAGCTGGGAGCTTGGGGGAACTGGCTTCAGACTCTCTATTTGTTGGTTCATGACTGGCTAGTGAAAGCATTCATGTAACTGCAATTCGGTGTGTCACTGTCTGTGTGTGGCTGTGTAAATGCAAGATCTGTGAAAGATTACAGCTTGTCACAGCTTCATGTGTGAGAGGGGTCCCAGATTGGCATGTAAGAGGGCTTAGAAATACCCCAATTCCGGGTTCCACCCCAGGGAAGTCAATCATACCCACCCAATGAACAGGCCCTGCTAGACCATGATTCTATTTCCTTCTTGTCATGTGCTCAGTTACAGATGGAAAGTTAGTGACTCCTGGGTTCTCTCTCTCATTCTCTCTGTGACCTCAGCCAAGTCACGTTTGCCTTTTCCTCAGTTTACCTATCTGTATAATAGGAATGTTTTCTTAATGACTTTCGTTTGCCAGGTGTTTTCAAAACCTTTCAATGAAAGGTGCTGCACTGTATGATGATAGTTACTGAAGAGAATTACTCATCTCTGATACCATAGTGATTGCCCTGTGTTTCTGCAGAAAGTGTTCATGTCTCCCCTCACCTTTCTACAGATCTTCTGTCTACTATCTACACATTCCTGCTGGGTATTTCCAGGGTGTCAGACCCTATGCCTAGCTTTCTTAATAATCAACTATAATTTTAATATATACACAAATGCACAGAGCAGCCAATTCCTCTCTCATTCAGCACAGAGCCCCAGAGTTCTCATTTCCCTTTGGGAAGGTCCCGTAATTACTGTTTACTCCTAAAGCAGGATAAATAGCACAGAAATAGAGAGGGTTTTCCCAGCTTGTCTCAGAGGCAGCTTCTCTGCTAGAGGCTGAGAGAACCCCACCGGGATTGCACAGAGCTATATTATAAATGGTACACACACCTGTGTCGGCTCTCAGTGTGGGATGTTGCTGCAGATGCTGGGGTGAGAGAGGTGTGGGTAACAGCTACCCGAGTGGGATTCCCAGGGAAGACACTTCAATCTCAGAATTCACAGGTAACATCTCTTCCTGAGGCACTGACCTGCTCAACAAACACCATGCAACATGGACATCATAGGATAGATTGTAAGTCTGTGGTCCTTTCTACTCTGCACAGCCATTAAACATCCCAGGATCCTTGCCAGAAGGTATTAGTTTGCTCCAGTATCACTGGAAAAAATGTCATTCCTTCCTGAGCACCCCTGCCTGACACAGCTGATGGCCTCCAGCCCCGAGGTGGCTGCATTTCAGAAGCACAGGGGATCTTTCAGATTTAAAGGTGTTAGTAGATGTACATTACAAGACCATATTCTGAGGGCATGGCGAAGAGCTTAGACTCCACTGAGGCAAAACTGCCCTTTGAGTAAGAACTGAGTAAAGATCTCAGGAGCCAGCTGTGTGTTAATGCACAGACACTGTCACCTCCTCTTCTTGCATCTCAAAGCTCTGGCTGTTAACAGGAGTGGAGAGGTGGTGCGGTGGTGTTACATGACTTCTAGGAATCCTAACTGAAACAAGTATAAGAATTATTCAACATAGGTTAATGCACAGAGACAGTCACCTCCTCTTCTTGCATCTCTGGGCTCTGGCTGTCAACGGGGGTGGAGAGGCAGTGGGGGTGGTGTTACCTGACTTTTACCTGCTGGAAAGCATGGAGGTACTAGGATGCAACATGAGTAAGAAATCTCTCCTAGCTTTATTTGAAAAGTCGGCTGAACTGTTATGCCTTAATCTTTCAAAAAAAACCCAACCCCAACACTATTCAGCTGGAAGTAGATACCCAGCGTGACAAATTTCAGTTGAAATGCTTAAAGATTGGCAAACTTATAAGCAACCAAAAATCAGGTTTTCTAATTTAAGGTGTCAGACAGCCTTAACTAACGTTGGTGCCACCACTGCACCTACAATACCCAATCCATTTGTGAATCCCATTCAGCTAAGCTCTTTGCTCCAATACTCATAGAATCATAGAAGATAAAGTTGGAAGAGAACTCAGGATGTCATCTAGTCCAAGTCCCTGCTCAAACCAGGACCAACGCCAACTAAATCATGTAGCCCAGTGGGCCAACTTACCTGTATTATATTCATTGCTTTGTTATTCTTCTTTATTATATTTAGTAGTAATGCAAGGAACCTACAGATTCTATGATTCTATGTACCCCAGTCCCCAATCATTTTTGTTGCCCTCTGCTGGACTCCTCCAGTTTGTCCACATACTTCCTGTAGCGAGGGGCCCAAAAATGGACACAATACTTCAGATGTGGCCTCACCAATGCCAAATAGAGGGGAATGATCACTTCCCTCAATCTGCTGGCAATGCTCCTACTATTGCAACCCAATATGCCGTTTGTCTTCTTGGCAACAAGGGTACACTGTTACTCATATCCAGCTTTTCATCCACTGTAATCTGCAGATCCTTTTCTGCAGAACTGCCGCTTAGCCAGCTGGTCCCCAGTCTGTAGCAGTGCATGGGATTTTCTCATCCTAAGTACAGGCCTCTGCACTTGTCCTTGTTGAATCTTGTCAGATTTTTTATTGCCCCAAACCTCAAATTTAACTAGGTCACTCTGGACCCTATCCCTATCCTCCAACACATCTACCTCTCCCCCCAGCTTAGTGTCATCCGTGAACTTGCTGAGGGTGCAATTCATTGCATCATCCAGATCATTAATGAAGATGTTGAACAAAATGGGTCCCAGGACCGACCCTTAGAGCACTCTGCTTGATACTGGCAGCCAAGTAGACATCAAGCCATTGATCACTACCAGTTGAGCCCGATGATTTAGCCAGCTTTCTGTCCACGTTATTATCCATTCATCCAGTGCACTGCTTTTGCCATATCTAGAAACGCAACTATCTCATCACAGAAGGCATCCAAGTTGATCAGGCATCCAAATATTGCATCAGCCCTTTTTTTTCCAGCGTCGCACTGGGATCTCATGATGTCCACAGTGAACCCAAAATCCTTTTCAGGGTCCCTGCATTCCATAAAGCAGTGCCCTAGTCTTTGGGTTGGACCTACATTTTCTTTTTCTAAAAGACAACATTGCATTTGACTGTATTAAAACATATTGTATGCATGGGCCCAGTTAAACAAACACTCCATATGAGTCATTATGCCTGCACTGGTCTCCTCGTTGTAACCACTCTGCTGATGTTTGGGTCATCACAAATTTTATCTGCAGTGATTTTATTTTTGCTCCCAGGTCATTGATTAAAATATTGAATAGCATCTAGCCTAAAACTGACCCATGTAGAACCCCAGTGGATACATCACCTTTTGCTGACAATGGCCCAATAGCAACTGCTTTCTGAGATATATCAATTAACCAGTTTTTAGTCCATTTTATGCATGCTATATTGATAAATCCCCTTTTTATCTGCTACATCATTTATAAAGACTGAATGTCCAAAACTGAGCTCATATCCAGAGCACGTTATTCTCCATCCCATTGCTTAGACATCCGAACATTGTCTTAGTTTTTGGCACTGCTGTGAATGAACAGGTGTTTCCATGGAGCTGCTATCAATGACATCCAAGTCTTTTCCCTGATGTGTGTTCTAGTTGGGATGTTTCTCCCTGGCATGTGTCTTGCCAAAACTTTAGTTTTCTTACACTATCAGATTTTGAGCAACCGGCTGAATGGGGAACGCTCTACAGCATGCATTCTCTAGCTTTAGTTTAATTGCATTAAGGAACAATGATGAATAATCAGTATTTATACTTGTGTTTTCTGCTGACCAGGACACGTAGGAATTATTGATGCATGGAACAGCATCAAATATGGAATTGGCATTGTTCAGGTCAGTTGTTCATAATTCATTTATCTGAATAATGAAAATGTCACTTTTCAATGAGTAAAGAGCGACCAATATGCGTCACCCATAAGAACATCCACCAGAAGTGCATGTAGTATCTCATATTTACATTGTCTCTCCATCCAGGCATTTGTACAGTGATCATCACCCTAGACCCTGGACACATAGAAGAAGTCAGGGGAGGAGACACCATTCTACTGCACATGTAGGAGACAGTATTCTCCCTCAGAGTTGAACACTTTCTCCCCTAATCCATGTCAGATTCGAACACAACCGACTTCACCAACCTCTCCACCTTCATCCTACTTGGTATTCCTGGCCTAGAGGAAGCCCATATCTGGATCTCCATCCCCTTCTGTGCTATGTACGCCATAGCCATCTTGGGGAACTTCACCAGCCTATTCATTGTGAAGAGGGAGCCGAGTTTCCATGTGCCCATGTACTATTTCCTCTGCATGCTGGCCATCACTGACCTGTTCCTGACTACATCCACCCTGCCCAAAATGATGGACATCTACTGGTTCAATTCCAGGGAGATTGATTTCAGAGCCTGTCTCACCCAGATGTACTTCATTCACTGCTTCTCAGCGATGGAGTCTGGGATCCTAGTGGCCATGGCTTTTGATCGCTACATTGCCATCTGTGATCTCCTGAGACATTCCACCACACTAACAAACTCTGTTGTGGCCAAGATCGGCCTGGCTGTGGTGCTGCGCAGTGGCATACTCGCACTGCCCATTCACTTGCTGGCAAGCTGGTGGCCATATTGCAGAACCAAGATCATCCCCCACACACACTGCGAGCACATGGCCATGGTGAAGCTATCCTGCACCGACATCCACATTAGTAGTTACTATGGCCTCTTTGTGGCATTCTCTGTGAGCGGACTGGATGTGTTTTTTATCGCTATGTCGTATACTCAGATCCTAAGGGTCATATTCAGTCTCCGCACAAAGGACGCCCAGCTCAAGACTTTTGGGACCTGCGGCTCCCACCTCTGTGCCATTTTAACCTTTTACATACCACGTCTTTTCTCCTTTCTCATGTGCCCCCACATTTCCACATTCTCATGACCAACATGTACCTCCTGGTGCCCCCCCATGCTACACCCCATCATCTACGGGGTGAGGACCAAAGAGATCCAGGATAGGCTACTTCGGCTCTTTACTCATAGATGGAGCTAAATTTTTCTCTTTTGAGATGGCTGATGACATGATGCTAGGTCCTCTTTCCTGAATCACTGACTGGACAAAGTGACATTAAACCCTTTTGTGGCCGTGCTGTGCCGTGTCAGCATGAAAATCTGGGGAATCAGTCTGTGTACAACTCCCTAACTCAGATGGTTACTACCTTTCTAATTTCTGGTAATGATCCTGGAGGCCCTGCCTTCTCTCCTGACTCTTCCCCAAGGCCGCATCACTGTTGGTCCCTCCTCTCATCCCCCGTCATTCTCTGGATCATCGCCACCTCTCTCCCCCACCACGCCAGTGGAGCTTCTTCTGCTCCAGGTTTGGAGGGGCTGCTGCAGCCTGAGATGGAGCCTGCAGTCAAGGAACCTGGTGACAGGGCAGTCAGGAGCAGAGAGGGAAGCCATGAAGGCATATAAAAGCATCTGAGGGTTGTGAAGCAGGCAGGTGAGGCTGTGCATCATACAGTTTTGCTGCGGGCTGGCATGCTCGCACTGCCCTATCCCTTCCTGGTGAGGCGATGGCCATACTGCAAATCCAACATCATCCCCCATAGACACTACAAGCATATGGCTGTGGTGAAGCTGTTCTGTGCCAACATCCATGTCAGTAGTTACTATGGCCTCTTTGTTCTATTATGTGTGCTCTGTCTGGATGTGTTTTTATTACAGTGTCCTATACCCAGATCCTCAGGGCCATCTTCAGCCTCCCCACAAAGATATTTGGAACTTGCTTCTCCCACCTCTGCACTATCTTAGCCTTCTCCACCCAGGTCTCTTCTCATCCCTCACGTCCCGGTTTGGTCAGAATGTGGCAATGCATTTCCATGTTGTCATTGCCAATGTGTACCTCCTGGTTTCCCCATGCCAAACCCCATCATCTACGGGGTGAGGACCAAGCAGATCTGGGACAGGCAGCTCCATGTCTTTACTTATAAGGGGACCTAAATTTTCTCCTGGTGCTCTGGCTCTCAGACCAAACTCCATGCAGAGCTGGCTGATGACATGGTGCCGGACCCTCTTCCCTTAATCACTGACTGGCCAGTCACAGAGACATTAAATCCTTTCCTGGCCTTAGTGTGCTGTGTCAATGTGACAAACTGGGGAAGTGGGAGTCAAATCCCCACATTGTAGTCACTCACAATAATCCTGAACTGCCAATTTACACTATCCAGCCTGAATGGGGTGATCCCGAGAGAGTGGACCAGCTAAAACATTGAACTTTTAGTCCAAACAGGGCTCATCGGGTCATAGAGCATCATGTCCGGAGGAGACTGAAACCAAGGGGGCAAACGGAAACCCTGGTGAAAATAGACAGATCCCTCAACTTGATCTGGTGTTACCTTGGGACAAGGGAATAGAAAATATGGGTAATGAGCCACCTGTTTTAAGAAAGTCCCAGAGAACTACTAAGGGTGTACTGACTATTAATCTTAGAGATGATTATGTTATTGGTTCTATGTAGTCTTTAATGAATATTATCATGTATAGTATAAAGAATTGGACATGGGATGTTAAATATGTTAAATGTTCTTTTATTAATTGTTAATGGTTTTTTTGTATATAATATAATGCTGGTAAATGTTGATGATATGGGGCCTGGATATGCTGGTATGAACATTTTGGCTATGGCAGAATTATAGTAAGGAGGAATGTAAAGTGTTGGCCCCTCACGAAACTTCAGTGAGGATTTTTGATTGGCCCTTTCCTAGTACCAAAAGGAAGGGGAAGGGTCGAAACCAGGCCCCAGAGTCAATGAGGAGAGGCCAACATTCCCTGTCAGCCTGAGGAAGTCCGGAGGTCAGGAGGTTCCCATCCTCTGTGTGAGCTGGGACTGCCTGGGCCAGAACGGGGTTGAGCTAAGGAGACAGCAGGGGCCTGGGCTGAACTGGGAGCAGAGACATGCCGGCCAGAACCAGAGAAGTAGCCCAGAGAGTTCAGATGGGAGCAGAGCCACAGCAGCCAGAGCCAGAGAAGCAGCCCAGAGAGCTGAGCTGGAGCAGAGCTGCAGCAGCCCTAACCAGAGGGACCAGTGCAGGGAAATGCCCCCAGTCAAGAGGCCTTGCAGGCCAGAATTGGAGGGGAATCGTAACCCCATAGGGTGAGGTCGATGCCTGGGGGAAGGGCCCTAACACCTAAATCCTGAGACATATGCCCACTGTCAGAGCAAGTGTCCAACCCGCGGCTTCCCTGCAGCACAGCCAGGGCCTGGGCAAGAGGCCTGGGACATGTGAGGGACAGACTGTGAACTGCCCTTACACTCCAGAGATGGCTGGTTTTGGAGTCTCTGTAGAAGAAGATGGGGTTACGTGTTTTTCTTTATCCTTTCCATATTTCCTTTTTTTTTTTTTTGGTTGGTGCTCAATGTTGAAAAGAAGGTTGGCTTCATTGTGAGGGCTGAGAATGATCCTCATGGGCAGGAGGATCCCCACCCAGCCTTGCAAAAATCCCTGAAAGGCAGGAGGGAGTCACAGAAGTTGCAGGCCCACCAGTAGACCAGGATGTCCTGCCTTCTGGTTACCCTCCACTCCTCCAAAACAGCCCTTGTGGCCCAGACAATGAGATGGAAGTCTCCCCAGTGCTGGAGAGGGAGCTTCACCTTACCCTTGAAACCACAGGTGTCCACCAGAAAATGGTGAAGCACATCCCGCAGCACAGTGGGCGACAGGATTGCGGACCCATGATCATCATCTGGCTGGGCCCCCGTTACGACCTCGTGGATAGTTCTCTAAAGATGTCCACGCAGTGTGCAGAGGCGGTCAAAAAAGCAAACAGGATGTTAGGAATCATTAAAAAGGGGATAGAGAATAAGACAGAGAATATATTATTGCCCTTATATAAATCAATGGTACGCCCACATCTCGAATACTGTGTACAGATGTGGTCTCCTCACCTCAAAAAGGATATTCTAGCACTAGAAAAGGTTCAGAAAAGGGCAACCAAAATGATTAGGGGTTTAGAGAGGGTCCCATACGAGGAGAGATTAGAGAGGCTGGGACTCTTCGGCTTGGAAAAGAGAAGACTAAGGGGGGACATGATAGAGGTATATAAAATCATGAGTGATGTTGAGAAAGTGGATAAGGAAAAGTTATTTACTTATTCCCATAATACAAGAACTAGGGGTCACCAAATGAAATTAATAGGCAGCAGGTTTAAAACAAATAAAAGGAAGTTCTTCTTCACGCAGCGCACAGTCAACTTGTGGAACTCCTTACCTGAGGAGGTTGTGAAGGCTAGGACTATAACAATGTTTAAAAGGGGACTGGATAAATTCATGGTGGCTAAGTCCATAAATGGCTATTAGCCAGGATGGGTAAGAATGGTGTCCCTAGCCTCTGTTCGTCAGAGGATGGAGATGGATGGCAGGAGAGAGATCACTTGATCATTGCCTGTTAGGTTCACTCCCTCTGGGGCACCTGGTATTGGCCACTGTCGGTAGACAGATACTGGGCTAGATGGATCTTTGGTCTGACCCGGTACGGCCTTTCTTATGTTCTTATGTTCTTATGTTATGTAGCCCACAGAGATAGGTAAAGGGGGGGCCGACCACTGGCACGGCTACTGTACCTGTGGCTCTGTGCAACCCTTCTCTGTCCCTAGAAAGGGATAGGGAGGTGGAGGGAAGAAAGCAGCCCCTAAAGGTTCAGGGAAGGGAGACAAAAAAAAAAGCCCTCTGAGGTTTGTCCAAGGACAGGGGAAATGACACAACCCCTAGGTGGCAGCAGTATAGAAGATGGAGGGGAAAGAAATGAGCAATGCGGCAGGGGCAGGAGTGGGGCTGGGGCCAGGAATGGGATTAAGAGCAGGGGCAGAAGTTTGATTGGGAACCCCAGCAGTGAAACTGCTGAAGGAATGAGAAAGAGTCTCCTTGTTTCCTCTCCACCAAAAGTACAGGCACAAGATGGAGTCCAGTGTCACATGAGCTGACCACATGCCTTTGCATGTTTCAGTGAGTCATAGCAGAGGCTATAAACTATATTCTAGCCAGAATGTCCCCAGGTAAGTCCATCAGGTGGGGATGAGCTTCTTCCGTGGCACATGGTATTCATTGTTGGGCCGTCCACTTGAATATTTCATTCACATTGTGCTGGATACATTGAATGTAAACTACCCCGTGGGAGTTACCACAGCAGCAAACACATAGTCAATATTCACAACTGCAAAATCATATTCAGCAAACCATAACTTTTACATTGACACCTCACATGACATACTTTTACTAGATTTGTTGCAAATATATTACAGTGGTGAATATGGGGGTGCCAGGTTGTTGCATTGGGGTACAGCTGCGAAAAGAGATGACAAAGGGGGGATGTGAGAGAGGTCTATAGAATCATGACTGGTGTGGAAAAATTTAATCAGGAAATGTTATTTACTCCCTGACCTAACACAAGAACTAGGGGTCACCTAATCAAAGTAATAGGCAGCAGGTTTAAAAGAAACAAAAAGAAGTATTTCTTCACAGTCAAACTGTGGAACTCTCTGCCAGAGGATGTTGTGAAGGCCAAAAGTATGACCTGGTTCCAGTAAGAACTAGATAAGTTCATGTAGGATAGATCCATCAAGGGCTATTGGCTAGGATGGGCAGGGATGTTGTCTCTAGCCTCTGTTTGCCAGAAGCTGGGAGTGAGCAACAGAGCATGAATCACAGGATGATTGCCATGTTCTGTTCATTCCCTCTGAAGCACCTGGCACTGGGCACTGTCAGAAGACAGGATACTGGGCTACATGGACAATTGGTTTTACCCATTATGGCCATTCTGATCTTCTCATTTAGACCCCAGATGTATCTGCCCCCTACTGTAACGAACTATACTCCCCTCCCCTCCCAGAGCTAAGATATATGCCAGGAGTCCTGATGGTGTCTCTCTCTCCAAAGAGTTAGTAACAAAGTAAGAATAAACATTAAAAATTTAAAACTAACCAGTGTACCTTAAGAGACTTGCCACAAGATGTGGGAACATATTAGTATTAGAGATGACTGGGTCCAATATTTATTTAATATTCTTTCATATATATATGGGAAGTGGAAATGATCCAGCAACTGACAAGGGGAGGGGAAGAGAGGAGCAAGTGACAGGGGCAGGGCCTTGGGGACAAGACACACAGCAGGGGCGAAGCCCTGACAGAATAGGTGGGGCAAAATCGCAGTTTCAGGAGTCCAGAGACCAGCATTTAGAAAAGTGTCAACCCAGTGTATTGTACATAGACTGATTCTCCAGTTTATCATGCTGACACAACACAGTAAGGACAGGAAAGGGTTTAATGTCTCTCTGACTGTCCAGTAAGTGATTCAGGAAGAGGGCCCAGCACCATGCACCAGCCATCTGTGCACGGACTTCGGTCTGAGAGCCAGAGCACAAGGAGAAAATATTTAGGTGTCTTTATGAGTAAAGAGCCGTAGCAGCCTTCCCGAGATTTGTTTGGTTCTCACCCCGTAGATGATGGGGTGTAGCAAGGGGGGCACCAGAAGGTACACATTGGCAAAGAGAACGAGGAAATGCAGTGGCACATTATGGCCAAAACGGTGCGTGAGAGAGGAGAAGAAATCTGGGATGTACAAAGCTAAGATGGCACAAAGGTGAGAGATGCAGGTTCCAAAAGTTTTGAGCCGGGCATCCTTCGTGGGGAGGCGGAAGATGGCCCTGAGGATCAGAGTATAGGACACAGTGATGAAAAACACGTCCATTCCAATCTCAGAGAAAAGATCAAACAGGCCATAGTAACTACTGATGCGGATGTCAGCACAGGCCAGGTTCACCAGAGCTATGTGCTCACAGTAGGAGTGGGGGATGATGTTGGTTCTGCAGTATGGCCACCGCCTTGCCAGGAAGGGATAGGGTAATGCGAATATGCAACTGCGCAGCACCACAGCCAGGCCTATCTTGGCCACAGCAGAGTTTGTCAGGGTGGTGGAATGTCTCAGAGGATTGCAGATGGCTACATAGCGATCAAAAGCCATGGCCACGAGGATTCCAGACTCCATCGCTGAGAAGCAGTGAAGGAAGTACATCTGGGTGAGGCAGGCACTGAAACTGATCTCCCTGGAATTCAACCAGAAGATGCTCAGCATTTTGGGTAGGGTGGATGTGGACATGACCAGGTCGGTGACGGCCAGCATGCAGAGGAAATAGAACATGGGCTCGTGGAGGCTCGGCTCCGTCTTCACGATGAACAGGATGGTGAAGTTCCCCAAGATGGCTATGGTGTACATGGTGCAGAAGGGGATGGAGATCCAGACATGGGCTGCCTCCAAGCCAGGAATTCCAAGTAGGATGAAGGTGGAGGGGTTGGTGAAGTCGGTTGTGTTGGAATCTGACATAGAGTAGGGGAGAAGGTGTCCAACTCTGAGGCAGAAAGGTGTCACCTGCATGTACCGTATGTTCTCCTAACTTTCTGTGTGTGCCCAGAATGCCTGAAAGGAGAGACAATGTTAATATGAGACATTACATGCACTACTGGAGGCTGTTCTCATGAGTGACCAGATTGATCGCTCTTCACACAATGAAAAATGACATTTTAATTATTTAGAGAAAACAGCTATGAACAATTACCCTACTAAAGCAAATTCCATATTTTATGGGGCTCCCTCCGTTAATAATTCCTACAATTTGTGGTGGGGGAACCTTAATAGGGGGGAGGGATAGCTCAGTGGTTTGAGCATTGGCCTGCTAAACCCAGGGTTGTGAGTTCAATCCTTGAGGGGGCCATTTAGGGAACTGGGGTAAAAATCTGTCTGGGGATTGGTCCTGCTTTGAGCAGGGGGTTGGACTAGATGATCTCCTGAGGTCCCTTCCAACCCTGATATTCTATGATCTGATATTCTATGAATAGGCACCAGCCAGAAACACAAGTGTGGATACTGGTTATCCATCATTGTTCCTTAATGCAATGAGAGACAGGCTAGTGAGTTCATACAGTAAGGTGTTCCCCATTCATCAAGTTGCTCAATACCTGAGAGTGGAAAAGGCCAAACTTTGGAAGACATGTGCCAGGAGAAACACCCCAACTAGAACATTGCTCAGGGGAAAGACCTGGGCACCATTGATAAGTAGCTCAAGAGAAACACCTGCTCATTCACAGCAGTGGAGAAAACAAAAGCAATGTTCAGATCGCTAAGATATGGGATGGAGAATAACATATTCTGGAGATGTGTTCAGTTTTGGTCACCCAGTCTCTATAAAGGATATAGCATATATAAAAGGGATTTCCAGGACAGGCTGTGGGAATGGGGGAGGCTGCCATATGCAAACATATAGAAAAGTCCAGGACTCTTTAGTTTACAGAAGAGACAAAGAAGGAAACATATGATATAGGAAAGGAAAATAAAGAATGATACTGATTTACATTCAAATGTACAAACAGAGAACAGTTCCCAACGAGTACTATCTATAGACACCTAATGCTCCCAGAGGACTAATTCCCCAAAGCTGAGGAAAACTGTCAGCCAAATTGATTGGGAGGAAAAAATTATACAGAAATATATGAATGAAAATTGGTAGTTCTTTTGTGGAAAAAGTCATGATACCACAGTCAACAAAGTGAACAATTTTGGGTAAAAACCCAGTTCAGTGGCAAAGTGAAGGCAGCAATTGGGGGGGGGGAAGTAATATGTAACAAAGGGGAAACAGGGAAAATAGATAGCCAAGAATAGAAATCGGAAGTTTTGAAAATTGATAAGGGATGTTAAAGACATCAGGGAAAACTCCATGTTTGGCAGGGCTATGAATCACAAAAAGGAGGTTATTAAGTATATTAACAAAAAGAGAAATCACATAAAAGTGTTATGGCAATTCCTGTGTTAAATGTAAAGTATTAAAAATAAAGGGAAAGTGTTTTCATAAAAGATTTGACAAGGTTAAGAAACAATGGGAACACTGGTATGGGATTAATTAAAAAAAGTATAGAAATGTAATGAATGCCAATAAACAACAAGGTTTATGCAAAACAGATCTTGTAAAATAAACCTAATTTCATCTTTTTATGAGAGTACACATTGGTTGAACAAGTGTACACATTTGGTGGATCAAGGGAACCACGCAGATGCAAAGAACCTTGATTTCTCAGAGGCATTTGATTTAGTAGGGGAAAATATTGAGTTAAAAACATGAACACTCTGCAATATCAGTAGGGAGCATGTAAAATGGACTGGAAACTGGCTAACTGATGGATCTCAGAAAGTTGTTGTTAATAGGTCTTTGTCAGTGAATGGGGGTTTTTAGTGGGGTTCTGCACAGATCAGTTCTAGGCCCGATGCTATTCAGTATTTCCATCAATGATATGGAAGGACATAGAAAATCACTGCAGATAAAATTTGCGGATGACCCAAAGATTGGCAGAGTGGTTGCAATGATGAGACCAGGGCAGGCATACCGATTGATATGGAGCATTTGGAAAGTGGGGCGCAAGCAAATAATATGTTTTAAAACAGTCAGATGCAAAATGATCCTCTCGGAACAGGGAATGCAGTCCCCACCCAGAGACTACACCACTGTATTATGGAATGCAAGGACCCTGAAAAGGATTTAGGGGACATTGTGGACAACCAGCTCATCGTGAGTTTGCAGTGCGATGTTGTAGCATAAAGGGATGATGTGGTTCACAGATGCATAAACAGTGGAGTGGTGAGTTGGAGCAGGGGAAAGATTTCACCTCTTCTTATGGGATTGGTGAAACAAACTGCATTCAGTTCTGGGGTCGACATGTGAAAAAGGATGTTGAAAACTTGGAGAGGGTGCAGAAAAGAGCCACAAAAATGATTGGAGGATAGAGAAAAAGCCAGACCGTTAAACTTGAAGGTGTATTTCTCTTTAATTTATCAAAAAGATGATCAAGTGGAAGCTTTCACAGTGAGAAAATCATGGGTAATAATGGGCTCTGTAATCTACCATAGAAAGGCTGAGCAAGACCAAAGGGCTGGAAGCTGAAGCCAGGCAAATTCCAGCTGGAAATTAGGGCCAAATATTTAGCTCTGAGGGTGATTATCCACTGGGACACACTGAGAAGGGAAGTGTTGGATTCTCCAATTCCCCATGTTGGCAGATCGAGACCGGATGTTTTTTTTCTGGAATATCTGCTTTAAGGGTTGTTTACACTTAAAACGCTACAGCAAGCCTGCGATAGGGATTCAGTGTAGACACTACTTTCACCAATGGCAGGGGTTGTCCCCTCAGCATCGTTAATCCACCTTCCAGAGAGGTGGTAGATGGAAGAATTCACCTCATGCTGTCTACACCAGGGTTAGGATGATATAGCTACATCTCTCTGGGGTTTCAAAAAAGGCAAATGCAATGTTAGGTTATATTAGCAGAAGTATAACATGCAAGTCACAGTATGTGATAGTATTCCTCTACTCGGCGCTTGTTAGGTCTCAATTGGAGTAATGTGTCCAATTTTGCTCACCAATGTATAGAAATAATGTAGAGAACCTGGAAAGGATCCATAGGCAAGTAACAAAGGTTTTGCAAGGGATGGAATTCAAGCCTTATGAGCAAGCTGAAGGAACCAGTATGTTTATTTGGAAAAGTGGAGATTAATGGGGGATGTCATAAATATAAAGGGAAGGGTAACAACCTTTACGTATGCAGTAACATAAAATCCCTCCTGGCCAAAGGTACAGACTCCCTTTACCTGTAAGGGGTTAAGAAGCTCAGATAACTTGGTTGGTATCTGACCAAAATGACCAATAAGGAAAGAAGANAAAAAAAAGATGTTTTGGGGGGGGGGGGGGGGGGGGGGGGGGGAGAGGTTTTGTTTGTGCTCTTTTTGTTTGTTCCCTCTCTGGAAAGAGAGAGAGACCAAGCAGGTATAACCATATACATCTAAAATTACAGAAATTGTAAGTAAAGGCAAGGAAATTTGTTAGATTATCTTTTGTTTTAGCTTGTGAATTTTCCCTATGCTAAGGGGGAGTTTTATTCCTGGTTTTTTTGTAACTTTGAAGCTAAGCCTAGAGGGGAATCTTCTGTGTTTTAAATGTTTTTATCACCCTGTAAAGTTACCTTCCATCCTGATTTTACAGAGGTGCTTCTTTTACTTTTTTCTTTATAATAAAGTTCTTCTTTTAAGAATCCCATTGATTTTAGTGTAATAAAGATAAAGAGTCAGGTCTGTACTTATATTAAAGGCAATTGGTTGGTATATTATTCTCAAGCCTCCCTGTGAAAGGGGGTGAAGGGAGTTGGGGGGGTATTTTAGGGAAATAGGGACACCAAGTGGTCCTTTTCCTGAATTTTTGTCCAAATCACTTTGTGGTGGCAGCAATGCCGTCCAAGGACAAGGAAAGGATTTGTGCCTTGGGGAAGTTTTTAACCTAAGCTGGTAGAAATAAGATTAGGGTGTCTTTTCATCTGTACCCCAGAGTTCAGAGTGGGGAGGGAACCCTGAGAGGGGACACAATAGTAATCTTCAAATACTTGTAAGGCTGCCATAAAAAGGTGGAGGGAAGTTATTCTGTTTTACCACAGAGGGGCAGGACAAGAGGCAATGGGTTCAAACTCCAGCCTAGCAGATTTAAATTAAATTTCAGGAATATCTTCCTAACTTTAAGTACAGGAGGCCAATGGAACAGACTCCCAGGGAAGTCATGGAGGCACCTTCTGTGATGGTTTTCCAAAGATGAGTGAATAGCCATCAGTCTTAGATGACTAGGACAAAACAAATCCTGCATCTTGTCATGGGGTTAGACTAGCTGACCTTTGTGGTTCCTTCTAACTCTATGGCTCTATCATTCTGTGATTTAAAATCGTAGTGTACACCAGGCCTTAGTCACACACAAGTCTTTCAGCTCAATACAAAGGTAATTGAGTGAAATTTAATTGGCCTGTGTTTTACAGGAGGTCAGACTGGATGATCAAATGGTCCCTTCTGACCTTAAACCCTATGGATCTATTGATAAAGAAAATAGATTAGGCATTTATATTTAATGTGTCTCATAACATGAACAAGGGGACATTTAGTTAAATTGAAAGTCTGAACATAAAACATGGAGAAAAAGTAATTGCTAACATAATCCTTATCAGGCATAACAGTTCAGCTGACTGCTTGAATGAAGCTAGGAGAAAGTATGAGTTACCCATGTTGAAAAATTCTTATTTTCGTTCTAGTAAGTAGCCCTAGCACATACATGCTTTTCAGCAGATAAAAAGTCAGGTAACAGCCCTGTCTTCCTTCCCTGTTAACAGTCAGAGTCCTGAAATGCAAGAGGAGGGGGTGACAGTGTTTATGCTGTAGCACACAGCTGGCTCCTGATGTCTGTACTCAGTTCTTACTCCAAGGGGAGTTTTGCTTCACTGAGAACTGAGCAAAGTACGGGCCACTGATTGAGAATTTGGCCTTCTATTGTACATCTACTAACACCTTTCACCCTGAAGGATCCCCTCTGCCAGTGAATTGCAGCTGCCTTGAGGTGGTAGTCCATCAGGCAGAATGAGCAGGGGTGCACAGAAAAGACATTTTGGCCAGTGATTCTTTAGCAAACTCATCACCTATGACAAGGGCCCTGGTATGTCTCACACTTGTAGAGAGCTGAAAGGACCACAGACTTACTTTCTATCCCACCATAACCACGTTGCACAGGGTTTATCGATCAGGTGAGCTCCTCAGCAAGAGATGGGTACCTGTAAATTCTGAGATGGAAGCATCTTCCCTGGGAATCCCCCTCAGGTAGCCATGTCCCACACCTCTCTCACCCCAGCATCTGCAGCAACATGCCACACCAAGAGCCTACACAGGGGTGTGCTCCATTTATAATATAGCTCCGTGTAATCCCAGTGGGGGTCACTCAGACTCAAGAGGAGAAGAGACCATCTGAATGTAAACAGGCTGCAGACAAGCATGTCTCTGCTTCTGTGCTATTTTTACAGCTTTAGGAGTAAACAGTAATTAAGGGACCTTCCCAAAGGGAGATGAGAACTCCTGGGCTCTGTGCTGAGTCAGAGAGGAATTGGCTGCTCTGTGTATTTGTGTATATTTATAAATTATAGTTGATTAGAAAGAAAATAAGGGATAATTGCCTAGATGGATAGCTAGATAGGAGGCAGACAGAGCTGGAAAAAGATGACTGAGGGGAGAAATTATTACTTTCTGCTGTTGTTATGGGATCAGACATCAGTAAATCTCACATGCACAGGTAAACTCCTTCCCCTGATCCAACTTACCACTACCCTGTCTATGCATCCAAGGATCACATCAGCCCTTTTGGCCACAGCATCGCAATGGGAGCACACAATGACCTGGTTGTCCACAATGATCATTTAATATGTTTCGTCTCCGCATTCCAGAATACAGTGCCCTAGTCTGTGGGTTGGGCCTGCATTCCCTGTTCCGAAAGGATAACTTTGCATTTGACTCTATTAAAACATTTTGTTTGCATTTATTTCATTATCTCATGTGATATGAGTATCTAATACTGCTTCTTTCCGAATGCGGAAAAAAAAATGCTTGAACATATTTACCTTTTTGCAACATTAACAAGTTTCCTTTCACTGTCTAGTATTTGGCCTAAAACTTTTCAAGGATTTCTTTTGATCTTAATATACTTAATAACCTCCTTTTTCTTATCCTTAGGCATGCTAAACATGGATTTTTCCCTGATGTCTTTAAAGTCCCTTATCAGTTTTAATAAATTCCAATTTGTATTACTTACTGGCCATTTTCCCTTTCCTCCCATGTGTAATATATCACTTTCCCCCCACCAATTGTTACCTTCTCTTCAGGACTGAACTGGGTTTTTAGTCAAAGTTGTCCACCTCCTTGACTGCAGAATTGTGGCTTTTTAGCTATCTAATAAACTCCTCTTAAATAACTCCCAGTTTTCATTCACATTTTTCTTTCTGAATTTCCTCCCATCAGTTTTGCTGAAAATTTTCCTCAGCTGAAGCATTAAGTGTCTATAGATATTACTGGTTGGGAACTGTTCTCTGTTTGTCTATTTGAATGTAATCAGTTCCATTGTTTATTTTTCTCGCATCTGTCATATGCCCCCTACTTTGTCTTTTCTCTAAACTAAACACTGTTCAGTCTGTCCACATGTGGCAGCCTGCCCCATTCCCATAGCCTGTTTTAGAAATTCCCTCTTTATCTGCTAAATGCTTTATAGAGATTGGGTGACCAAAACTAAGCACATATCCAGAGCAGGTTATTCTCCAGCCTATTCCTTAAGCATCCAAACATTGTCCCTGTTTGGCTTGTGCTGTAAATGAGCACGTGTTTCCGTGGAGCTGCTATCAATGATGGCTTTTCCCTGATGTGTGTCCTAGTTGGGATGTTTCCCCCAGCACATGACTTGGCAAAGGTTTCATTTTCAGCCACTCTCATATTTTGAGCAGCTGGGTAAATGGGGAACTCCATACAGCATGGACTCTCTTGCCTGGGTTTCATTGCGTTAAGGAATAATGAGGGATAAACTATACCAATACACATATTTCCTGCTGGTGCCCATGAAGGTTTCCCACACCATGACATGTAGGAATTATTAACCAATGGAGCACCATTGAATATGGAATTGGCATTAGTAGGGTCAGTTGTTCATAATTTACTTCTCTGAATCATGTAAATCTCATTTTTCAGTGTGTGAAAAACAACCAATCTGCTTCACCCATGAGATCAGCCTGCAGTAGTGCATGTAGTGTCTCATATTAACATTGTCTCTCCATCCAGGCATTTGTATTGCGACTACCACCCTAGACTCTGCGCACATACAGGAAATCAGGGGAACGTCCAGTATATGTAAGACATGCCATTTTACTTCAGAATTGGACACCTTCTGTCCTACTCCATGTCAGATTCCAACAAAACCAACTTCACCAACCCCTCCCCCTTCATCCTGCTGGGCATTCCTGGCCGGGAGGTGGCCCATGTCTGGATCTCCATCCCCTTCTGCACCATGTACGTCATAGCCATCTTGGGGAACTTCACCGTCCTGTTCATCATGAAGAGGGAGCCGAGCATCCATGGACCCATGTACTAGTTCCTCTGCATGCTGGCCACCAGCGACCTGGTTCTGTTGTTTCCTGATTTAGGAGGTTAACGATATTAATTTGGATAGTATGGTTTATAGTTTATGGGTTATGGGTTATATGGGTTATAATTAATCTGATCAGAAGATAATAAGGTTCTTGTCCGAATCCAAATCAGGGTACACAGAATTTGCAAAGGACCCTTGGGGTATGACAGGAAGCTCACACTGAGACAAATATATCCTTAAAGACTATTATTAAGATAAATGAAGTAATAATTAAATGGTAAAATAATTAGAGTTACAAAGTTACAATTGTATTACTGCTATTTAAAAATACATATGGTGTTATATGCTACAAATCCTAGGTTAATATACTCACTCCCTTCCTGGATAACCTGGTGGTAAGAGACACAGGACCAGCCTCGCCTCTGATATGCCAAGAGAGTTCTGGCGCCTCAATTCTCGAGTGAGAGGTGCAGAGCTTAGAAGAAGCTAGGGCTAAGAGCTATTGAAGCTAACTTGGAGTTTACTTAACAAACTTAAATTTAAAATTAAAACCTAATAAACAAAACTAAGAACAAAAGCTTAGGGAAACCAAGCTTAGCCTCTTCTCCTTGGAACTTAGAAAGTTTTAAGAAGAACAAGTACAGGCTCTCCCTTTAGCAAGGTGAGTTGCCTCTCTTATAGGGCACGGGTGCCTGAGCCCTCCTTCTATGCCCAAACTTCATTTCCTCACCCACAAATGCTAGGGTACCCTTAATCCATAGGCCGGTATGTTTGTACATATTGATGACATATACATACATCTTAATGACAGTAGGAAATCTCTGAATTTGTTAGTTTCATCCTCCCGTGGTTTTGGGTTCTTTCCTTGTGGTGTACCTGTTAGGTTGAAAAGGGTATGGACTTGGGAAGCCCCCTATGCCACCCTGCTTCAAGCATCCTTTATCTATCTATGTTAAAGGTCGCAGCCATATATAGACTTTAGGCTTTAGCTCATCACCACCTATTTAGGTGAAAGGTCCCAAACATATGTATGTTGACTTTATTATCTGAATGAAAGGTCCCCGACATATGTAAGCCAACTTTCCTATCTGGGTGAAAGGTCCCAGACATAGATATGCTATAAGAAAAGATATATAGGCAAGCAATCAGGCTAGTCCTATAGGCCACACTATGCATATCCACCCTGCCCAAAATGCTGAGCATCTTCTTGTTCAATTCCACAGAGATAGATTTCAGTGCCTGCCTCACCCAGCTGTACTTCATTCACTGCTTCTCAGGGATGGAGTCTGGGATCTTCATGGTCATGGCTTTGATTTTCTGTATGGCCATCTGTGATCTCCTTAGACATTGCACCACCCTGACAAACCCTTTAGTGATGAAGATCGGCCTGGCCATGGTACTGCACAGTGGCATGCTCATGCAGCCCTATCCCTTCCTGGCAAGGCGGTGGCCATATTGCAGAACCAACATCTTCCCCTACTCATACTGCGAGCACATGGCCATGCTGAAGATGGTCTGTGCCAACATCCGAATCAGTAGTCACTATGGCCTCTTTGTGGCATTCTTTCTCAAAAGTCTGGCAATGTGTCCTATACCCAGATCCTGAGGGCCAACTTCAGCCTCCCCACAAAGGATGCCCTGCTCAATACTTTGGGACCTGAGGCTCCCAGCTCTGGGTCATTTTAACCTCTTACATCCAAGCTCTCTTCTCCTTCCTCATGCACCATTTTTGCCATAATGTGCCCCTCCATGTCCACATTCTAATTGCCAGCGTGTACCTCCTGGTGTCTCGCCATGCAAAACTCTGTCATTTATGGACTGAGGACCAAATAGACCCAGGATAGGCTGCTTGGGCTCTTTACTCATAAAGGAACATAATGTTTTCTCCTGGTGCTGTGGCTCTCAGATTGAACTCCATGCAGAGCTGGCTGGTGACATGGTGCTGGGCCCTCTTCCCTAAATCACTTGCTGGACAGTCAAGAAAAGATTAAATCATTCCTTACCCTATTGTGCTGGGTCATCATGACAAACTGGGGAACTCATCTCTGTGCAACACATAGTTTTGACACTTTTCTGATAGCTGGTAACTGGACCCCTCATGCCCCACCCCCATTCTATGCCTCTTCCCCCTAGACCTCGCTCCTGCTCTGCCTCTTCATCTCACAGTCCTGCCCCTTTAGCTCACTCCTCCCCTGAGCCTGAGCTATCATTGTATGTGAAATTATGTACTCTTGTTATGCGTAAGTTACTAAAATATGGTGTGAGGCTGGAAACACCCACAACCAGCCTTTCAGGTACAACAATGGACAGTGTTAATTGCTGTCATCAATACCCATCCAGGGAAGAATACACTAACAGAAGCCACCTCAGGGGGATCACAGAGACAATGGAGAATGTTTGGCCGATGGAGGTGGATCCCCCACATCAAATATATAGACTTTATCGCAAGCTGGAAAAAACTATAAAAGATGGGGAGTGATATCATCACTCATCTTCACACACACACACGCCGCATCACAACACCTGAAAGAACCTCTGTAAGACAAAGAACTTTGAATGGGGGAGGGACATCTATTCTATAAAGCAGATGCAGCCTGTGTCTCAAGAATCTGTAAGCTTACTTGTATCAGCAAGATGAGATATTGCTGATTCAAATGCAATCTAGTTTGTGTAGACTTAGATTCAGGTTATGTTTCAGTTCCTAGGTAGCCTGATTTGATCTGTTTGCTATCACTTATAATCACTTAGCATCTATCCTTCTGTAGTTAATAAACATGTTTTATGCTGTATCTTAACCAGTGTGTTTTTGAGTGAAGTGTTAGGGAATCTTAGCTTTGTTAACAAAGGGTGGTGCATATCTTCCCTACATCGAGGAGGGAGCAGATTGTTTAATGAGCTTTCACCATACGGATCTCTGTGCAGGGGAAGACAGTATAATTCTTGATTTATACTTCAGTAGGGGTGCAAGCCTAGGGAGCTGGGAAATTGTCTGTGGCCTCCATTATTGGGCCATGAAGGCCATAGATTAAGCACTCAGGTAACTTGGGTGTGTAGCATCTCCTGCTGTTGCACTGGGTAATAACAGGACCTGGAGGGGCTGGATGTGTGTCACCAGAAGAGCCAGGGGAGAGGCCAGCCTAGCTGAATAGTTAGGCAGCACAGTGGTTCCAACAACTTCCAGGCTTCACTCGGGGGGTACATCCCATCAGAGTATCCAACCCCCTACCAGCTGGGCTCCCTCTGCTCCAGGGCTGGGATGGGAGCTGCTGAAGCGTGACAAGGAGCCTGCCTGTGGGTAGGACACTCTCCAATTTAATGACCCAATGCCTCCCGCTGCCTTGCAGTAACCAGACTGACATATCCCATAAAGCAACTGAGCCTTGGGCTTCCTCCCTGACAGCCAAATCAAATATGATGAGGATTACTGGAAATCTTATTCATCATAAAAAAGTTCTACCAATCACAAAGGATGAGACACATTACCCCCCTCCGTCAATGAATATTTCAAATCTTACCCAAACACACGCTTACAGCCAATTCTTACTAACTAAACTAAGATTTATATAAAAAGAAAGAGTATTGGTCAAAAGATCATTATACATACAGACATGAATGGAGTTCTTATGATCCCCCTGTGACGTTGTGCAGTCTATATGATTTTGTAAAAACATGATAAGTGAATATAATGTAATTGGAATAGTTTTATAAAAACATAAGTGAGTTTAATGTAACTGAAATATGCTTCATGCAAAAGGTATCATCACAAAGCTTATAATCTACTGAGAGTGATCATCCTATTTGTATAAATGTATCACTCTTGTATCTAAAACTAGAAATATAAAATATAACTCTGAGGGCCTATTGTAATTATGCAAAGTGTGGGCCATTGATGGTGGTTTGGAATCTTGATGACTCCCATTAACCAGAGCCATTGTCTGCAGATGGCTGTATTTACCTGTGAGTCTTCCTGTATATGTGTGTGCTGGCAAGTGAATAATGCAGCCTTGCAGTGACATGTGATCATGTCACCTGAACTGGAATCCATCTTTAACCTGGTGCTTTTCCAGTGAGGGGTGGGGGAACCCAGAGGGACAAAGGATTCCCGCCTTATGCAAAAGATATATAAAGGGGTGGAAGAGAACAGAGGGGGGAGAAGCCATCATGAAAAATCCCCTAGCTATCACCTGAGCTGGAACAAGAGCTGTACCAGGGGAAAGAATTGTGCCCAGGCCTGGAAGGTGTCCAGTCTGAGAAGAAACTTACTGAAGCATCTCTGAGGGTGAGATTATCTGTATTCAGTGTTTGATTAGACATAGATTTGCGTATTTTATTTTATTTTGCTTGGTAACTTATTTTGTTCTGTCTGTTACTACTTGAAATCACTTAAATCCTACTATCTGTATTTAATAAAATCACTTTCTACTTATTAATTAACTCAGAGTATGTATTAATACCTGGGGGAGCAAACAGCTGTGCATATCTCTCTATCAGTGTTATAGAGGGCGAACAATTTATGAGTTTACTCTGTATAAAGCTTATACAGGGTAAAACGGATTTATCTGGGTTTAGACCCCATTGGGAATTGGGCATCTGAGTGTTAAAGGCAAGCAGACTTCTGTGAGCTGTTCTCAGGTAACCCTGCAGCTTTGGGACAGGTGGTTCAGACTCTGGTCTGTGTCTGGAGCAGATAGGTGTGTCTGGCTATCAGCAAGGCCATTGTGCTGGAACCACCAGTAGCTGGCAGGGGAGAATAGAAACAGAGGTGGTCTTTGCACATCAGCTGGCAGCTCCCAAGGGGGTTTCTGTGAACCAACCCGTCACACCCCCTCCCAGTGCTTGGGGTCCCCTTGGAACAAAGAGGACTTGTCTTGGTGGGTCCACTATAAAACAGTGCATTCAGCCACCAGTATACCCTTATGAACATGGATTACATGGTCCGGTACCAATAAGAAGTCCAATTACACACTGCCACTCCCCCTAAAATAGCTGCTGGACTCGTCAAGGTCTTCGCCTGGGTAGAGATACCCTACAAAATCTTGATGGATCAGGGGACAAATGTGACTTCCCGATTGATGGCTGACTTCTCCTATCTCTTAGGAATATGAGCCCTCAGAACTTCCCTATGGCATCCCCAAACAGACAGACTGATGGAACGTTTTAATGAGACCTTGAAGAGCATGCTATGCAAATTAATTGGAGAGGATCTGTGACAGTGGAATACACTACTCCCAGCCTTGCTGTTTGTCATATGGGAGGTGCCGCAAGCATCCATGGGGTTCTGTCCCTTTACATTCCTATATGGGAGACAACCCTGAGATATCCTCAGCCTTCTGAAGGAGAGATAGGAAGGGCAAGAGACACAGGCAAAGGGGATGGTCCATCACATGCTACAGCTGTGGGAGAGGCTTCGGACACTAGGGACCTTCACCAGAGAAAATTTCAAACGGGTGCAGCAGACTCAGGAACAGCAATTTAACAAGGAAGCCAGGCAATGAAGCTTTGAAACCAGAGATTGGGTCCTAATCCTGTTGCTCACAACCAAATCCAAATTATTGGCTAAGTGGCAAGGCCCCTTTGAAGTTACATGGTGGATCCTAACCCTGGAGGAGCAGGGAGGCTTTAGTGATCACTCCCTACCCCCCTGAACCAGAATTAGGATCCCTGGCTGATGGACCCTCTGAGGATGGGCCTATAGCGAGAAGAACAGGACTCAACTGCAAGGACTCCTGCGGTCCTACCCAGATGTTTTGTTGGCTTGGCCAGGACAGACAACCCTCATGAACCATCATTGTGCCACTGTACTAGGTTAGGTACGCAATCCCCACTAGCCCCTGCCCAAGAAGATGTGGGAGGCTGTCTGGAAGGAATTGAATGGTTAGGGTTAGGGTCATTTTAGACATGGGCATGATAGAAGAATCTCATAGTAAGTGGAGAAACTCAATAGTCCTAGTTCCGAAACCAAACGGCTCCATCTGGTTTTGTACTGACTTTAGAAAAGTGAACGATATATCTTGGTTAAACACCTACCCTATGTCATGGGTCAATGTCCTTGAGAGGTAAGAGGGAGCGAAGTTCCTGTCGACTGAATCTATCCAAGAGGAATTGACAAATCCCTTTGACCCCGACCTCATACCCGAAGACAGCCTTCCAAACCCCCTTTGGCCTATACCAATTTGTGACCATGCCATTCAGGCTACATGGGGCAGCTTCCACCTTCCAGCAAATTATGGATTGGATACTGCAATCCCATGGGTGGTACGCTGCTGCGTACATTGACGAGATCGTCATATATAGCACCAGCTGGGAAGATAACCTTCAACAACTCTCTAAGTTCCTCCACACATTTCGGGAGGCAGGACTCACAGCAAATCCAACTAGACTATAGAGAATACATTTTGGCTGGTTACTGACCATGCACCATGGTATAGTGGCACACGCACCAGCCACTTCCAGGGCCCTGGACCACTTGGTAATAATGACCATAATATAATTAAATTTAACATCCTTGTGGCAGGGAAAACTCCACAGCAGCCCAACACTGTAGCATTTAATTTCAGAAAGCGAAACTACACAAAAATGAGGAGGTTAGTGAAACAGAAATTAAAAGGTACAGTACCAAAAGTAAAACCCCTGCAAGCTGCGTGGAATCTTTTTAAAGACACCTTAATAGAGGCTCAACTTAAATGTATACCCCAATTTAAAAAACATAGCAAGAGAACCAAAAAAGAGCCACAGTGGTTAAACAACAAAGTAAAAGAAGCAGTGAGAGGCAAAAAGTCATCCTTTAAAAGTGGAAGATAAATCCTAATAAGGAAAATAGAAAAGAGCATAAACTCTGGCAAATGAAGTGTAAAAATATAATTAGAAAGACCAAAAAAGAATTTGAAGAACAACTAGCCAAAGACTACAAAAGTAATAGCAATTATTTTTTAAATACTTCAGAAGCAGAAAGCCTGCTAAACAACCAGTGGGGCCACTGGACGATCAAGATACAAAAGGAGCACTCAAAGATGTTAAGGCCATTGCGGAGAAACTAAATGAATTCTTTGCATTGGTCGTTACAGTTGAGGATGTGAGATTCCCAAACCTGAGTCATTCTTTTTGGGTGACAGATCTGAGGAACTGTCCCAAATTGAGGTGTCATTAGAGGAGGTTTTGGAACAAATTGATAAACTAAACAGTAATAAGTCTGCAGGACCTGATGGTATTCACCCAAGAGTTTGGAAGGAACTCAAATGTAAAATTGCAGGACTACTAACTGTCATCTGTAAATTATCATTTAAATCAGCTTCTGTACCAGATGACTGGAGGATAGCTAATGTGACGCCAATTTTCAAAAAGGGCTCCAGAGGTGACCCTGGCAACTACAGGCCCATAAGCCTCACTTCAATACCAGGCAAATTGTTTGAAACTATCGTAAAGAACAAAATTGTCAGACACATAGATGAATGTAGTAAGATGAGGCCCTGAAACATAAACCTTTATCAGAGGCCCATAATTTGCTAGGGAAATAGTCAACATGTTTTTTTGTAAAGGGAAATCATGCCTCACCAATCTACTAGAATTATTTGAGGGGGTCAACAAGCACGCGGACAAACGAGATCCAATGGACATAGTGTATTTAGATTTTCAGAAAGCCTTTCACAAGGTCCCTCACCAAAGGATCTTGAGCAAAATAAGCAGTCATGAGATAAGAGGGAAGGTTCTCTCATGGATTGGTAAATGGTTAAAAGATAAGAAACAAAGGATAGGAATAAATGGTCATTTTTCAGAATGGAGAGAGGTAAATAGTGGTGTCCCCCAGGGATCTGTAATGGGCCCAGTCTTATTTAACATATTCATAAACGATCTGGAAAAAGGGATAAACAGTGAGGTGGCAAAATTTGCAGATGATACAGAACTACGCAAGATAGTTAAGTCCCAGGCAGACTGCGAAGAGCTACAAAAGGATCTCACAAAACTGGGTGACTGGGAAAGAAAATGGCAGATTAAATTTAATGTTGATAAATGCAAAATAATGCACGTTGGAAGACATAATCCTAACTATACATATACAATGATGGGGTCCAAATTAGCTGTTACCACTCAAGAAAGAGATCTTGGAGTCATTGGATAGTTCTCTGAAATCATCCACTCAATGTGCAGTGGCAGTCAAAAAAGCAAACAGAATGTTGTGAATCATCAAGAAAGGGATGTTAACACAGCAACCCCCCCCCCCCTTTTTCTCTTTCTCAATTTTGGCCAGGCTGCTCTTTTACTCCACAGTGAGCCTTGTGCAAGGAAAGGGGCCCGCAATAGGCTGCACGATCTTATTAGGACACAGTGCTTGTTACAGGAAACTTCTGTGGATGATTTCCACAGTGTCCACCGCAGAAGCTGTTTCTGTAGTTTCCGTATTGTAGTGTTCATCCTAATATGGAAAAAACAGTTTGAACACTAACAAGACAATCAACGTTTGCCACACTTACCTTGTAAACTATATACTTACACGTTCCTATACAATAATCAGAGGTGTCCCGAATCTACTCAACACTACTACCAGTCCAGGTCTGATCAACCAGGGCTTGACCCTCCCGCTCCCGAATCTAGCCTGAGCATGTGTCATATTGCCGGCTCGAATTCACTATGCATATGCTCTCCTATCTGGCTGTCATTTGCATGGTCGTAAGTAACTAGTTAGAAGAAAACTGTCTGTTTGTTCTTAATGTGGCTTATCTCCCTCTATTGTGTTTGTTTAAGTTAGTTAAAAAGGGTTCTGTTTTGTTATCTGCTTCCTTACCCTTATCTTGTCTGTTAAGATTTAGTTACATAGTATTGTAGTTGTTTGATAAAAAGTCATTTGGTAATTGTTATATTTACCAATCTATAATAAAATTAAGTTGTATCCAGTTCTCCTCTTCTTGGGTCATTCCACTCAGTCCTTCCCCGAGAATTCCTAAAGAACCTCCAGCCTCTTTTGGGCTGAACAAGGGATAGATAGTAAGATATATTGGAATTGGATAAGGTTCATAAAAGGGCAACACAAATGATCAGGGGTATACAACGGCTTACGAATTAGGAGAGATTAATAAGACTGGGACTTTTCAGCTTGGAAAAGAGGCGATTAAGGGGGGATATGATAGAGGTCTATAAAATCATGAGTGGTATAGAGAAAGTAAATAAGGAAGTGTTATTTACTCCTTCTCATAATACAAGAACAAGGGGCCACCACATGAAATTAATAGGTAGCAGGTTTAAAACAAACACAAGAAAGTATTTTTTCACGCAATGCACTGTCAAACTCTGGAGCTCCTTGCCAGAGGGTGTTGTGAAGGCCAATACTATAATAGGGTTCCAAAGGGAGCTAGATCGATTCATGGAAGATAGGTCCATCAATGGCTATTAGCCAGGATGAGAAGGAATGGTGTCCCTAGCCTCTGTTTGCCAGAAGCTGGGATTGGGTGACAGGGCATGGATCACTNCCCCCCCCCCCCTTTTTCTCTTTCTCAATTTTGGCCAGGCTGCTCTTTTACTCCACAGTGAGCCTTGTGCAAGGAAAGGGGCCCGCAATAGGCTGCACGATCTTATTAGGACACAGTGCTTGTTACAGGAAACTTCTGTGGATGATTTCCACAGTGTCCACCGCAGAAGCTGTTTCTGTAGTTTCCGTATTGTAGTGTTCATCCTAATATGGAAAAAACAGTTTGAACACTAACAAGACAATCAACGTTTGCCACACTTACCTTGTAAACTATATACTTACACGTTCCTATACAATAATCAGAGGTGTCCCGAATCTACTCAACACTACTACCAGTCCAGGTCTGATCAACCAGGGCTTGACCCTCCCGCTCCCGAATCTAGCCTGAGCATGTGTCATATTGCCGGCTCGAATTCACTATGCATATGCTCTCCTATCTGGCTGTCATTTGCATGGTCGTAAGTAACTAGTTAGAAGAAAACTGTCTGTTTGTTCTTAATGTGGCTTATCTCCCTCTATTGTGTTTGTTTAAGTTAGTTAAAAAGGGTTCTGTTTTGTTATCTGCTTCCTTACCCTTATCTTGTCTGTTAAGATTTAGTTACATAGTATTGTAGTTGTTTGATAAAAAGTCATTTGGTAATTGTTATATTTACCAATCTATAATAAAATTAAGTTGTATCCAGTTCTCCTCTTCTTGGGTCATTCCACTCAGTCCTTCCCCGAGAATTCCTAAAGAACCTCCAGCCTCTTTTGGGCTGAACAAGGGATAGATAGTAAGATATATTGGAATTGGATAAGGTTCATAAAAGGGCAACACAAATGATCAGGGGTATACAACGGCTTACGAATTAGGAGAGATTAATAAGACTGGGACTTTTCAGCTTGGAAAAGAGGCGATTAAGGGGGGATATGATAGAGGTCTATAAAATCATGAGTGGTATAGAGAAAGTAAATAAGGAAGTGTTATTTACTCCTTCTCATAATACAAGAACAAGGGGCCACCACATGAAAGTAATAGGTAGCAGGTTTAAAACAAACACAAGAAAGTATTTTTTCACGCAATGCACTGTCAAACTCTGGAGCTCCTTGCCAGAGGGTGTTGTGAAGGCCAATACTATAATAGGGTTCCAAAGGGAGCTAGATCGATTCATGGAAGATAGGTCCATCAATGGCTATTAGCCAGGATGAGAAGGAATGGTGTCCCTAGCCTCTGTTTGCCAGAAGCTGGGATTGGGTGACAGGGCATGGATCACTTGATGATAACCTGTCTGTTCATTCCCTTTGGGGCACCTGCCATTGGCCACTGTCATAGAACAGGATACTGGGCTTGATGGACCTTCGGTCTGACCCAGTACGGCCGTTCTTATGTTCTTATGTTCATAGAGACCACATTTAAAAAGTTTGAGGAGGATACCAAGCTGGGAGGGGTTGCAAGTGCTTTGGATGTACAGGAGTAAAATTGAAAATGATCTGGACAAAGTGGAGAAATGGTCTGAAGTAAATAGAATGAAATTCAATAAGTACAAATGCAAAGTACTCCATTTAGTAAAGAACAATCAGTTTCACACATACAAAATGGGAAATGACTGCCTAGGAAGGAGTACCGTGGAAAGGGATCTGGGGGTCATAGTGGTCCACAAGCTAAATATGAGTCAAGAGTGTAACACTGTTACAAAAAAAGTGAACATCATTCTGGGATGTATTAGCAGGAGTGTCGTAAGCAAGACATGAGACGTAATTCTTCCACTCTGCTTTGTGCTGATTAGGCCTCAACTGGAGTATCATGTCCAGTTCTGGGTGCCACATTTCAAGAAAGATGTTGACAAACTGGAGAAAGTCTAGAGAAGAGCAACAAAGATGATTAAAGGTCTAGAAAACATGACCTATGATCGAAGATTGAAAAAATTGGGTTTGTTTAGTTTGGAAAAGAGAAGACTGAGAGGGGACATTGTGACGGGTTGGATCACAGAAACCCACTTGGGAGCTGCCAGCTGATGTGCAAAGACTACTTCTGTTTTTATTCTCCCTGCCAGCTCAGTGGTTTCAGCACACTGTCTTGGTGAAGCCAGACACACCCATCTGCTCCAGACACAGACCCAGAGTCTGAATAACCTGTCCCAAAGCTGCAGGTTTACCTGAGAACAGCTCACAGAAGTATGCTTGCCCTTAGCACTCAGATGCCCAATTCCCAATGGGGTCTAAACCCAAATAAATCCGGTTTACCCTGTATAAAGCTTATTCAGGGTAAACTCATAAATTGTTTGCCCTCTATAACACTGATAGAGAGATATGCACAGCTGTTTGCTACCCCAGATATTAATACATACTCTGAGTTAATTAATAAGTAGAAAGTGATTTTATTAAATACAGATAGTAGGACTTAAGTGATTCCAAGTAGTAACAGACAGAACAAAGTAAGTTACCCAGCAAAATAAAATAAAATACGCAAATCTATGTCTAATTACACTAAATATAGATAAGATCCTCACCAGTTCCAAAATGTTCCCTTTTACAGGCTGATCTTCTTTTAGCCTGGGTCCAGCAATCACTCACACCCCCTGTAGTTACTGTCCTTTCCTTCAAGTACCCTGGGGGGGGGGAGAGGCTTCTTCTTTAGCCAGCTGAAGACAAAATGGAGGGGTCTCCCACGGGTTTAAATAGACTGTCTCTTGTGGGTGGAGACCCCCTCCTCACCCTCTGTAGAATCCAGTCACAGAAGGGAGATTCGGAATCACATGGGCAGGTCACATGCCCATGCATGACACAGGACTTGCAGGTAGCAGCCATTACCCACATGGTATCTTGCATGTCTCCAGGAAGACTTCTTATGTGGATTGGAGCATTCCAAGATGCATTGTTCCCCGACCGGGTACTTAACCTAGTGAATTCCTTCCTAAAGAGGCTGACCAAATGCCTCACAAACCTTAAGCAAGCAAGTATACAATCCATATTCTTAACCTCAAGTACAAAATGATATATGTGTACAAAAGGGATGAATAGATATAGTAGACCATAACCTTTACAGAGATATGTACCTGGCACGGGCAACACAAAACATATTCCAGTTATGTCATATTCCCACAATGCCTTATGGGAGGTACCGTCACAGACATGATAACAGTTTTCAATACATAAGAGGCTGTCACAAGGAGAAGGGAGAAGAATTGTTCTTCTTAACCTCTGAGGATAGGACAAGAAGCAATGGGCTTAAATTTCAGCAAGGGAGGTTTAGGTTGGACATTAGGAAAAACTTCTTAACTGTCAGGGTGATTAAGCACTGGAATACATTGCCTAGGGAGGTTGTGGAATCTCCTTCAGGTTAGACAAACACTTGTCAGGGATGGTCTAGATAATGTTTAGTCCTGCCATGAGTTCAGGGGACTGGACTAGATGACCTCTCGAGGTCCCTTCCTTTCCTATGATTCTGACTCTATGATTTTTGTGAAAAGCTTTTGGACATGTTAGTAGTAGTAAAACAGAAGCCCTTTGGGGATACTGCTTCTTGGCTAACACCTGTAAACAGGTTCAAAGCTTGTCACAACAGGGAAATGATAATAAAACTGGTCTGCTGTGTGGAAGAAGAAACTGAGGCACACCAGCTCATGGCATTGATAAATATCTGTATTGAGTTGTCACCAGTTGGAAAAGCACAATGGTTAACAATACAGCACAGACACAATCAGAGATTTTCTAGCAACCCAGAGAAGGCACACTTGCCGACTTTTGAGATCACTAGGCTGATCTACAAAGCGTTAAAAGGTACACAGAACTTTGCAAGAACATCTGTGGGTAATACTACAACGTTTGCAACACATGGGAGTTGTATGGTCAAAACACAAAGAGGTCCTTGGGCACACTGCCTCTCCATTTGTCAGGGCATTCAGTAATTTAAGGAATTTAATTCAGTAAATTAATGGGGGTTGACTCTCTGTGCCCCAAAGCAATACCATGGCATCCCCATATTTAACATGGTGATAGGATTATGATGCATTTTATACAAAGTATATCATGTAATATATCAATGGAAATGTTATGATTTGCTGAATATCATTACCCTATTTGTATGCATGTATCATTTCTGTACCTTAAGTTATGAACATTGACTATGTACCAGTATTTCAAATGTGTTTGCTCCTGAGTAACACCCAGACGGTAGTTTACATCCAGTCTAGTCTGCACATAGCGGATGAACCATTCAAGGTAATGGCCCATTAAGAAACATGATTGGCGTTAGAAGAAGCTGATCTCCATCTGATGGACTTTCCTGTGAACTTTCTAGCCAGGATATGAGTAATGTCCCCTGCTATGAATTATTAAAGAATGCAAAGGCATGTGACCAGTTCACCTTGTGTCTGTATTTTTCCACTAACTGTGCTGAAGGCTTTTCCTTGGAAAAATTAAGTTCCCTCCACATGACAAAAGTTATCACAGGAGGAAGAGACATCATCACTTGGTCTCAGTCCCCCCACAAGTCAACACCTTAGGAACAAGGACTGAACTGGGGATGTGGTACCAGGCAGAAGGGGTTTCTAGCCTGTGTATGGAATATTGGTGAACTGTTTCTACAATGAGGGTGAGACACGGCTTGATGCAAACCCTGTCTAGTGTATAGAACTTAGAATGCAGTTTTTTTTTCTTAGGTAACCAACTTTGATCTTTCATCACTACGCTATTACTTATAATCACTTAAAATCTATCATTCTGTACTTAATCAGTCTGGGTTTTTTTCACTTAAAACAGTGTGTTGTTAGAAATGTTTATTTGTTTGCAATCTATAAGGGAAGTCTGCTCAGGAACAGGGACTGGTGCACTGTGCTCTTCACATTGAGGGAGGGACAGATTAGGTAACAAACTCACACAGCAACAGAGAGTCCTGTGGCACCTTAAAGACTAACAGTTGTATTGGAGCATAAGCTTTTGTGGGTGAATACCCACTTCGTCAGACGCAGAATGCACAAAGTGGGCATTCACCCATGAAAGCTTATGCTCCAATACAACTGTTAGTCTTTAAGGTGCCACAGGACTCTCTGTTGCTTTTTACAGATCCAGACTAACACGGCTACCCCTCTAAACCTCACACAGGTCAGGCTTTGAACCAGGGTAAGTTGGTTCAATTGTGGGGACCTATGCAAGGGAACTGGCTGGAGTCTCTCTATTACTGTTTCATGAGTGAAAGTATTCATGTAACTGTAGCTGGGTGTGCCTTTGTCTGGGTTTTTGCAAGACCGAGGGAGGATTGTGGCTTCCCACAGCCTCACAATGTGAGGGGGGCATAGATTGGCATGCAAGAGGGCTCAGTGGTTGCGCCCCAGAGAAGTCTGTCACACCCACCAATGAACAAGTCCTTCTAGACCATTTCCCTCTTGCCATGCACTCAGTTACTGACAGAGAGACTGTGGCTATGGCAGGAAAGTCAGGACTCTTCAGTTCTGTCTGTCATTCTCTCTGTGACCTTGGCCAAGTCCACATGTCCCTTTGCCTCTGTTTACCTATCTGTATATTGGGGATATGTTCATAGTGACTTGCCTTTGCTAAGAGTTTTGAAGATCCTTAAATGTAAGGTGCTGCACAGTATGATAACAGTTAATGATGAGAATTACAGATCTCTGATCCCTTATCAAAAGCCCTCTGTGCCTGCAGAAAGTATTAATGTCTCCCCTCAGTCATCTTTTCCATAAGAACATAAGAACATAAGAACGGCCGTACCGGGTCAGACCAAAGGTCCATCTAGCCCAGTATCTGTCCACCGACAGTGGCCAATGCCAGGTGCCCCAGAGGGAGTGAACCTAACAGGCAATGATCAAGTGATCTCTCTCCTGCCATCCATCTCCATCCTCTGATGAACAGAGGCCAGGGACACCATTCTTACCCATCCTGGCTAATAGCCATTTATGGACTTTGCCACCATGAATTTATCCAGTCCCCTTTTAAACATTGTTATAGTCCTAGCCTTCACAACCTCCTCAGGTAAGGAGTTCCACAAGTTGACTGTGCGCTGCGTGAAGAAGAACTTCCTTTTATTTGTTTTAAACCTGCTGCCTATTAATTTCATTTGGTGACCCCTAGTTCTTGTATTATGGGAATAAGTAAATAACTTTTCCTTATCCACTTTCTCAACATCACTCATGATTTTATATACCTCTATCATGTCCCCCCTTAGTCTTCTCTTTTCCAAGCCGAAGAGTCCCAGCCTCTCTAATCTCTCCTCGTATGGGACCCTCTCTAAACCCCTAATCATTTTAGTTGCCCTTTTCTGAACCTTTTCTAGTGCTAGAATATCCTTTTTGAGGTGAGGAGACCACATCTGTACACAGTATTCGAGATGTGGGCGTACCATGGATTTATATAAGGGCAATAATATATTCTCTGTCTTATTCTCTATCCCCTTTTTAATGATTCCTAACATCCTGTTTGCTTTTTTGACCGCCTCTGCACACTGCGTGGACATCTTTAGAGAACTATCCACAATGACGCCAAGATCTTTTTCCTGACTCGTTGTAGCTAAATTAGCCCCCATCATGTTGTATGTATAGTTGGGGTTATTATAACTGTTTATCTACTATATATCTATCCAACCTGGGCATTTACAGGATATCAGACCCTATGGAGACATAGATATTATCCATCATTTTCTTACTAATCAACTATAATTGTTAAATATACACAAATACACAGAGCAGCCAGTTCCTCTCTGATTCAGCACAGAGCCCAAGAGTTCTCATCTCCCTTTGGGAAGGTCCCTTATTTGCTGTTTACACAGAAGTGCAGGCATGGAAAGAGTGAGATTGGCTAGAGTACCTCCGGTCTCTGGCCTGTTTACATTCAAATTGTGCTTCTCCCCTAGAGACTGAACGAATCCTCCTGGGATTTCACAGAGCCATATTATAAACAGTGCAGATGCCTGTGTCTTCTCTTGTTGTCTGATGTTGCTGTACATGCTGGGGTGAGAAAGGTGTGGGACACGGATACCTGAGGGGGATTCCCAGGGAAGACACTTCCATCTCAGGATTCACAGGTACTGCATCTCTTGCTCAGGAGCTCACCAGCTGGACAAACCTAATGTAATATGTGTGTGGTGGGATAGAGTGTAAGTCTGTGGTCCTTTCTGCGCTGCACCCCCAGTAAACATCTCAAATACCTTGCTAAGGGTGATGAGTTTTCTCCAGTATCACATGCCAAAATATCACCTTTTGCTGTGGCTCCCCAGCTGGCTGATGGCCTCTGGTCCAAGGCGCCTGCATTTCAGTGAAGAGGGGATCCTTCAGGTTAAAAGGTGTTAGTAGATGTATAACATAAAGTCAAATTTTCAGGCAGTGGCCCATAGTTTAGTCAGAACCCACTGAGGCAAAACTGCCCTTGGAGTAGGAACTGAGTAAAGAGCTCAGGAGCTAGTTGGGTGTTAATGCACAAATACTGTTACCACCTCCTCTTGCATCTCAGGGCTCTGGCTGTTAATGGGGGAGGGGAGCTGTTAGCTGACTTTTATCTTCTGGGAAGGATGGAGGTGCTAGGGCTCCTCCATGGAACAACTGTAAGAATTTTTCAAGATACAGAAGACGTCTTCTCTGCTAATTTCATTCGAGAAGTCGGCTGACATGTTATCTCTAAAACTTTCAAAAAAAACCATTCAGCCTGAAGCAGACACCCAGCATGGGAAATTTCAGTCCAGATGCTTAACATTTGGCAAACTTATGAGCAACTGAATATGAGGTCTCCTAATTGAAGGTGTCAGAGAACCTTAACTAAAGTTGCTGCCACCAGCACCACCCACAATGGCATTCTATTTCTAAGTCCTATTCACCTAAGCTCTTTGTTCCAATAATATCTGTATTAAGGAGTTCCACAGGCCAAATATATATTATGTAAACAATTTTCTTTGATCAATGTTATATGTTCAGACTTTCAGGGTAATTGAATGTTCCCGTGTACACCAATGCTAGAAGTGTAAATAATAAAACGGGTGAACTAGAGTGCTTCGTATTAAATGAGGATATTGGTATAATAGACATCACAGAGACTTGGTGGAATGAGGATAATCAATGGGACAAAATATATCGAAAGGATAGAACAGGTCATGTTCATGGGGAAGTGACATTATATGTGAAAGAAAATATAGAATAAATGAAGTAAAAATCATAAATGCATCAAACTGTATCATACAATCTCTATGGATGGAAATTTCATGGTCTAATAATAACAATATAGTGGTAGGGATATATTACCGAACACCTGACCAGGATGGTGATAGTGAATGTGAAATGTTCCGAGAGATTAGAAAGACTATTGGAATAAAAAACCGCAATAATAATGGGGGATTTCAATTACCCCCACATTGACTGGGTACATGTCACCTCAGGGCAAGATGCAGCTGACACCTTAAATGACTGATTCTTGGAGCAGCTGTTCCTGGAACCACAAGAGGAGAAGCAATTCTTCATTTAGTCCTAAGTGGAGAACAGGATCTGGTCCAAGAGGTGAATATAGCTAGACCGCTTGGTGATAGTGACCATAATATAATCAAATTAAGTATCCCTGTGGCAGGAAAAACACCACAGCAGCCCAACACTGTAGCATTTAATTTCAGAAAGGGGAACTACACAAAAATGTGGAGGTTAGTTAAACAGAAATGAAAGGGTACAGTGCCAAATGTGAAATCTCTGCATGGAAACTTTTTAAAAACACCATAATAGAGGCTCTACTTGAATGTATACCTCAAATTAAAAAACAGTAAGACAAGCAAAAAGGAGCGACAGCAGCTAAACACAAAAGAAAAAGGAAGCAGTGAGAGTCAAAAAGGCATCCTTTACAAAGTGGAAGTTAAATCCTATTTAGGAGAATAGAAAGGAGCATAAACACTGGCAAATGAAGTGTAAAAATACAATTAAGAAGGCCAAAAAAGAATTTGAGGAACAGTTAGCCAAAGACTCAAAAAGTAATAGCAGGAAGACTGCTAAACAACTAGTGGGGCACTGGATGATTGAGGTTCTAAAGGAGCACTCAAGGACAATAAGGCCAATGGAAGAGCTCTGGACATATTCACTAAGATGCCTACTGGTGAAGCTTCTGACTATGGTAAATTTAAGGATTTGGTTTTTAAACAATTTCAAATTACACCTGAAAATTACAGAGTAAAATTTAGAACCATTAAGAGAGGGGCTGGACTAAGTTATGTGGCTTATGTAAACCAGACAAAGGATTTGATAGATAAATGGTTCAAAGGAAGAGGTGTAACTAGCTTTGAAGGGATGTGTGATTTGATTGTACAGGAGCATTTCCTGACTATGTCCAATGATGATGTAAAACAGTGTTTATGGGATAAGAAAATGGATTCAGCAGAAAGTCAGCTTCTTATGCTGATCAATATGAGCAGTCCCAGACCATCAGAGAGGTGGGGCAAATCGGAACAAGACGGGTGGAGGTAGCAGAGAGGAACAACCCTGGTAGCAGTTTGGGCAGATACCAGAAGATACACCCAGAACCAATATCCTACCACCGGGGGCAGCCCAAGGCCCCCTCTACACACCAAAGAAAATGCCAGAAACCTTATCGTTCCACAACACCATTCTCCAGCTACCCACCTCACCCCAGTGACAGGTCAGCTGGGCGATGTTTTAAATGTAACGAGCTGGGCCATGTGAAGGCCAACTGCCCCAAGAACCCCAACAGATTGCAGTTCATTGCACTGGGGTCACACCAAAATTCCTCAGGCCGAGATGCCTCCCAGATACCCTCAGAGCGAAGGGAAACTGAGTGTGGGTGGGAAGAAAGTTATTGCGTGGAGGAACACTGGAGCACAGGTGTCAGCTATCCACCAATCCTTAGTGGACCCCAAATTCATCAACCCAGAGGCCCAAGTGATGATTCAACCCTTCAAGTCAAACTCTTTTAACTTGCCTACAGCCAAGTTGCCTGTCCAGTACAAGGGCTGGTCAGGAACATGGAATTTTGCAGTGTATGATGATTATCCCATTCCCATGCTGCTGAGGGAAGACTTGGCCAACCATGTGAAGCTAGCCAAGTGGGTGGGAATGGTCACCCACACCCAGTCTAAGCAAACCTTCACACCTATCCCTGTTCCTGAACGTTCTACAAGGACCCCGTCTGTGTTACCAGAGACCCAGACTGAGGTGGAGGAACTAGATCCCATGCCAATGTCTGCGGCAGCAGTAGTGAATCCAGTCCTAGAGACCCAACCAGAACCAGTCCCAAAACCGGAACTGGCAGAGCAACCAGCACCAGAACCATTGCCAGCGCTGAATCCAGCACTTGCAACCCCATCTGCAACTCCAATGCCAGAGGGCAACACCGAGCCTGCACTGGCAGCAGCAGCTAAACCTGCACAAGGGGCTCAGCCGGAGCCTGAAATACAACCTAGTGCACCAGTGGAAAGCGGTTCACCTACATCGCTTCCAGAGGGACCAAGACCACAATCCATTGAGGAACTGATGTCTCCAGGATCAAGTGAACAGTTCGAGGCAGAGCAGGAAGCAAATGACAGCCTCCAGGGAGCTTGGAAGTGAACCACCACCTCTCAGCTTTTCTAATAGATCCCACTTTGTTGTAGAAAGAGAACTTTTATACAAGGAAACTCTTTCTGGTGGGCACCAGGAAGACTGGCATCCTCAAAGACAGTTGATAGTTCCAACTAGGTACCGGTTAAAGCTCTTGAGCTTAGCCCATGATCATCCTAGTGGCTATGCTGGGGTGAACAGGACCAATGACCGTTTTGGGAGGTCATTCCATTGGGAGGGAATGGGCAAGGACATTTCAACTTATGTCCAATCTTGTGAGGTGTGCCAAAGTCTCTATACTGCTTGCCTGTGTGCCACTTTGGTCCTTGCCCGAGTAATTGCAGAATGGGGCGGGAAAGTGTCCCTCAATGGGGGAAGGAACAAAGCAGCTCTGCCAAGGAACCTCTGGCAGAGAATTGCTGAGTTCCTGCAGAAAAGTTTTCTAGAGATCTCTCTCAAGAATTCCCATGAAATCTTGGTGTGCATCAATACCATGTTCCATGGTAGTGCTTAGCTGCATGGAGAAATGCCTAGCACACAGAAACACAGCCAGGTTTGTGCATTTCTCTTCCCTCAACCCACCTCCACACTTCACAAAGCAAAACCACTTACCAGAGGTCTCCTCTCCTGCTTCTGGCTTGCCTTATTTTGACTGGCGAGACTGGTTGGACACCTCCAGAGTGGAGAACAGCTGCTGACTGGGCAGAGCACCAGGCTACCACGGCATGGGCTCCGCATCTTCTTCTGCCTCCATCATGAATGACTTCCTCCTCTGGTTTAGCTCCAGTTTCTGTCACCTCCAGCCCGCCGAAGTATCCACAGGGGTCTTGGCCATTGTTGTGGGCTCACCACCGAGGATAGCATTCAACGCCTTATAAAATTGGCAGGTCTGGGGCGCAGCATCAGAGGGACCATTTGCCTCCCCTTCCTTCTAGTACATGTGCCTGAGCTCCTTCACATTTGCTGTGCACTACGGTGTGTCCTGATCATAGCCCTTTTTCCACAAGCTGTGTGAAATCTACAAATAGGTATGAAACTTCCTACGGCTGGAGTGCAGCCGGGACTGCACAGCCTCCTCTCCCAAAATACTTAGCAGCTCCAGCAGCTCCGCAGTGGTCCAACTGGGAGAGCGTTTGCTGGGTGGAGCTGCCATGGTCACCTGGGAAGCTGTGATGTGACTACTCCACACCAAGCAAACAAGAAGGGGAATTTCAAAATTCCTTGGCCTTTAAAGGGGGAAGGGTGGAAGGTGTTTACCTGGATGCATGGAAGTGGAGTTCAAACTTCTGACGAGAGTGGTCAGGATGGACATTGTGGGACACCTTCCCAAGGCCTATTGCTGTGATAGAATCAATTGCAAGTGTCTACACTGGCACTTCGGTGACAAAACTTTTGTGTAAAAAGCCTTACAAATCTTGTCAAGGTAGTTTTATGATGTCACTGAAACTGCCGAGTTCCGTCATCAAAATTGGCTTTCCAGAGTGTATATCTCCACTGTTTCTTCACCAAAAGTTGCCTTTTGGTGAAAAACTTGGCAGTGTAGACAAGGCATAAGGAACAATGATGGATAACCAGTATCCACACTCATGTTTCCTGCTGGTGTATATTATGGTGTCCCACACCATGATGTGTGGGAATTATTGAAGCATGGAGCACCATAAAATATGCAATTGGCATTACTAGCATCAGTTCTGCATAATTCTTCTCTCTGAATAATGAAAATGTCATTTTTCAGTGTGTGAAGATCAACCAATTTGCTTCACCCATGAGAATATCCCTCAGTAGTGCATGTAGTGTCTCATATTGACAATGTCTCTCCATCCAGGCATTTGTACTGAGACCATCACCATAGGCCTGGACACGTACAGGAAGTCGGGGGAACATACGGCATATGCAGGAGATACCTCTCTGCCTCAGAGTTGGACACCTTCTCTCCTACTCCATGTCAGATTCCAACACAACCGACTTCACCAACCCCTCCACCTTCATCCTGCTGGGCATTCCTGGCCTGGAGGTGGCCCATGTCTGGATCTCCATCCCCTTCTGCACTATGTACATCATAGCCATCTTGGGGAACTTTTCCATCCTGTTCATTGTGAAGAGGGAGTCGAGTCTCCATGGGCCCATGTACTATTTCCTCTGCATGCTGGCTGTCATTGACCTGGTCCTATCCACGTCCATCCTGCCCAAAATGCTGGCAATCTTCTGGTTCAATTCCAGGGAAATAGATTTCAATTCCTGCCTCACACAGCTATACTTCATTCACTGCTTCTCAGTGATAGAGTCTGGGATTTTCTTGGCCATGTCTTTTGATCGCTATGTGGCCATCTGTGATCCACTGAAACATTCCACTATCCTGACAAACCACGTGGTGGCCAAGATCGGGCTGGCCGTAGTGCTGCGTGGTTGTGTGCTCATACTGCCCTATCCCTTCCTGGCGAGGCAGTGGCCATATTGCAAAACCAACATCATCCCCCACTCATACTGTGAGCACATAGCCGTGGTGAAGTTGGCATGCGCAGACATCCGCATCAGCAGTTACTACAGCCTCTCTGTGGCATTCTTTGTGATTGGTCTGGATGTGTTTTTTATCACCATGTCCTATACCCAGATCCTCAGGGCGATCTTCAGCCTCCCCACAAAGGATGCCCGGCTCAAGACTTTTGGAACCTGTGGCTCACACCTCTGTGTCATCTTAGCCTTTTACATACCAACTCTCTTCTCCTCACTCATGCACCGTTTTGGCCACAATATGCCCCTGCATTTACACATTCTCATTGCCAACATGTACGTCCTTGTGCCCCCCATGCTAAACCCCATCATCTATGGAGTGAGGACTAAACAGATCAGGGGCAGGCTGCTCTGGCTCTTTACTCATAAAGGGAGCTAATATTTTCTCCTGGTGCTCTGGCTCTCACACCGAGCTCCGAGTAGAGGTGGCTGGTGACATGGTGCTGGGCCCTCTTCCCTGAATCACTTATTGGACAGTCAAAGTGACATTAATCCTTTCCTGGCCTTACTGTTCTGTTTCAGTTTGACAAACTGGGGACATAGAACTCATTAACTCATAGGGTTGCCTCCTTTCTAATTTCTAGTAACTGGACCCCAGAGGCCCTGCCCACTTTTTTCACCAAGGTCCTGCCCAGCTGTGCCTCTTCCCCTGTAGGCCCCACCCTTGTTGCTCACTCCTCTCCTCCCCAACCCCTTCACACCTCCCACCCACCTTGATGCATGGGCGCTTCCAGGGGCTAGTTGGGCTCTTGAAATCTTATGTTTTTTAACAGATAACTTAGCAATTAGCTGACAGGAATAATGTATCACATTCCTATATACAAGTAATACAATTAAATTAATAATCCACCCACTCAGCTCTAATACTAACATGTTCTGACATCTTTTGGCTAGTCACTTAAGGACACTGGTTAGGTTTAAACATTTAATGTATATTCTTACTTTGTTGCTAACTCTGCACAGAGAGAGAGAGACCCCATTAGGCCTCCTGGGTTCTCTCTCAGCTCTGGGAGGGGAGTGGGGTACAGTAAGTTATGCAGGGGGGCAGATACATCTGAGGTCCATATAACATCAGATTGGCCATGTGACAGCGTACCCCATAAAGGGGCTCACAAATGTATGTATAATATAACTGGAATAGGGTTTTGCTACATAGGCCATGTAACACATCTATGTAAAGGTTGTGATCTACTGGTTATGTTCACCCTAGTTGTATGCAGGCACCATTTGTGTGTTCAAAGTTATGAACATTGGCTGTATAATTGCTTGCTTTCTAAGTGGCCTCAGTTAGAACATTAGATGACTTCTTGGGAAAGGAATGTGCAAATTAGGTGTTCAGTCAGGGGGCACTTAACAGACAAAAGAGCTTGGAAGACTCCAATCCACATTNATTTTATTTTATTTTGCTGGGTAACTTACTTTGTTCTGTCTGTTACTACTTGGAATCACTTAAATCCTACTATCTGTATTTAATAAAATCACTTTCTACTTATTAATTAACTCAGAGTATGTATTAATACCTGGGGGAGCAAACAGCTGTGCATATCTCTCTATCAGTGTTATAGAGGGCGAACAATTTATGAGTTTACCCTGTATAAGTTTTACACAGTGTAAAACGGATTTATTTGGGTTTAGACCCCATTGGGAATTGGGCATCTGAGTGCTAAGGGCAAGCAGACTTCTGTGAGCTGTTCTCAGGTAAACCTGCAGCTTTGAGATAGGTTATTCAGACTCTGGGTCTGTGCTGGAGCAGATGGGTGTGTCTGGCTTCAGCAAGACAGGGTGCTGAAACCACTGAGCTGGCAGGGAGAATAGAAACAGAAGTAGTCTTTGCACATCAGCTGGCAGCTCCCAAGGGGGTTTCTGTGATCTAACCCGTCACAGGCCATACTTGGTAAGACAAATGGTCTATCTAGCCCAGTATCCTATCTCACAACAGTGCCCAATACCAGGTGCTTCAGCGGGAATGAACAGAACTGGACAATTCTGAGTGATCCATCCCCCGTGTTCTGTGTGCCCCTTCTGGCAATCAGAGGCAAGGGGCACACAGAACACGGCATTGGCTCCCTGGCTAATATCTATTGATGGACCTACCTTTCATTAACTTATCTAGTTCTTATTGGAATGCTATTATAGTTTTGGCCTTCACAACATCACCTGGAAAAGAGTTCCACAGGTCAACTGTGAAGAAATATTTCCATTTGTTTGTTTTAAATCTACTGCCTATTAATTTCATTGGCTGACCCCTAGTTCTTGTGTTATTTGAAGGAGTAAATATCATTTCCTTATTGAATTTTTACAAACCAGTCACAATTTTATTTACCTCTCTCATATCCCCTTTAAGTCATCTCTTTTCAAAACTTAAAGGCCCAGTCATTTTAATCTCTCCTCAGATGAAATATCAATTTGGGTGAATTAGCCTGCTAGCTGCATAAACCTTTCTGATCCTGTGTCATAACTAATAACTCACATTTGATTATATGAACCATATGTACCCTTATGTCTTTTGGCTTTTACTGTACTCTTTGCTCATGCTCCTTGAGCTAAGTGGTAGGAAGCGGGGGTGGAGGCATCCGTCAACAAATAGGTTGGTCATTAAAGACACTCAACATGTAACGTGAATTGCCTGAACAGAACAAAGGAGTAATTGCATTCCAAATACAACCAGTTTTCTTTAACTTCTCTGTGGAGGGGTGGGCATGGAAGGAATGGAACCTCCCCAGAAGAGGGAACAGAGAGAGGAGGGGTTGGTCTAGCCCTTCAAAAATACAGAGACTGAATGAGTCAGAAGAAGCTGGGGCAGGAGAGAGACACAAGGTCGGCAGAGGGGACTTTTGGTTGCAGGGCTCTGGCTGCAGCAGAGAGGCAGACTCCAGCTAGAGGTGAAGCCATGACTTGATGGAGATTGACCCTGGACAACCTAGAGTGCTGTGACCAAATCCCAAAGAATGCTCCACGGCAGTGGGGACACTGAGGCAGGGAAATGCATGCAGGTGTTGCGTTATCTTTACCTAGATCTGTTATCTCTTGTGCTTTCGAAAGTAGAGGAATTGTTTTAGCTACCCCTTTTGCAAGGCCTGCGTCTGTTTGCTTTAATGATCATGTTCCCCAAAAGACAGAAACTGGAAACAGAGTGCAACCAAGAAGGACCTCTGGGAATGGTGTGCTGAAGCAACTGAAGAGTTTATCGGAAATAGGTCAAAACTAGTCTTGGGGCCTTGGTGTTTGGAGCACACATCTCCACTCCCAGAGGGAGCGACTAGAAGGAAAGCTACACCCTGAGAGTGGGCCTGGAAACCCAGAGCCAGAGGCAGGCCCTCAACATGGCTCATAATCAGGAAATCTTAAAAGCACAGGGATCCAGCATGTGGAACCCAAACAAAGTCACCCATTGGGGGTCCAGCAGTTGGAGCTTGAGCAGGGCTGTGACAGCAAACCTGGAGCTGCTACACGGATGCTAGGGACTGTGAGGGGAAGGGGAGTGGGGCTGGGCAGGGAGTTCTCCACAAGATATTCTCTTCACCCAAATGTGGCTCCCCTGAGCTCAGTTTTTCCCTGAGTGTTCTCATTCCTGGACAGATCCAGTCAGGCTCCCTGAAAGAAATGTTTCCTGAACCAGTCACTGTTGGCTTGGTGTCAGGCAGAGGGTTTGTCTCTCCATTGGAAAGTGCTCCCCAGAATGGAAAAGGCAGGAAATCCCTGTTCTAGTGGATTTCATCTCAACTCTCTCTCTGAGGAAGGCTGAGGAACTCCATGCTGATATTTTCAATACTCATGGTCTCTAGTAGCTGCTCCGTACGAAGGGGCAGCACAAGATCAAGATTGAGGATATTCGAAGCTGAAGCCAGCAACTGTCCCCATCAGCACTGTATAGGTTTTGGCAGCTTTCTTACTGGGGACACATTATTAGAGTGAAAGACCAGCAAATTCCGAATTGGGCATACCAAGGAAGTCTACTACATGTCCAGCGATCATGTGGGAAACAAAAGTTTTGGTGGCACGAGAAGACTGCCACTGTGCAAATATACAGTGCTCGATTTGCAAGGAGGCTACATTCCTTTGGGATTTGCCATGAAGATGATGATGATGACTGATGGGATAAATGGCCCCCCAGATACTGTGGCAAAAGGTCCGTTGAGCCAGTAATGTGTGTGAGGCTGATGTGTAACAAACAGAAAGCACAGTTGATACTTGCTGAAGAAGGAAAGTAAGAGGGACATTTTCAGTGGGTCACATATTTTGTGTGTGATGATGTGCTAGGACACACTCACCCCGCACTGGATGGGGAAGCATTAACCCTATATTGTGGGCTGAGGAAGCTGTTGATATGGGCAGAATATTTTCCAGTACAAATGAGAATTCGGATTCAATTTGCCTGATGCTCAGCAGCTTATCTGAGAAAGAATTACACAAGCAGTTTAAGGTTATATAATGCATGTCTCCTTAGTGAGCCTCAATTCCCCAGCATATACCCTCAGTAACTATGTTTGCCTTACACAGTATCCTGATTGGCAAACCGATTTAAAATGATGACCTCTTCTCTTCACTTCTCTTCTCAGTCATCAGGTCTATCAAAGATCCCCCGAGGCAAGGCCTTAGCTGCATAGAGATCCTCTGGTTTAAAATCCGACAAGGATCCCATGGAGCAGAATCTTTCCTACTCTGTCTTATGGCATTCCAGTCCTCTTCAGATAATAATTAAGGAATCCCCCAGAACAGTAACTTACTTTGCTTAATGTTGATAACTTTTTCTCTCAAAGGAGTCACATGTCCCAGAAACATGCCCTATGGGTGTTTCATTACTAATTTTCTCCTAATTAATATTTTGGAAGGGGGTTGGAGAGGAGGTATCTGTTACGGGACATTCCATATGCTTTATGGAAATATACTTATGAATATGAATATGACATAACTGGAATACACTTTATGATAATTATCCTTGTATGATATCATTATAAAGCTTATAATCTACTCAATGTGTTCATCCTATTTGTATGCATGTATTATTTCTATGACTGAAGTTAGAAATATAAGGTATAAACTTGTATAACTTATGTAATTATGCAAAGCAAGGGCCATTAAGGATACTTCAGGAACTTGATGACTCTTAAGCAAGAAACCAGAAGCTGTGAATGGCTTTGTGTTCATGTAACCTTCCTGTGGATATGTGGGCCAGCCCATGCAGTATGGCGATGGGGATCTCGCAGAGACATGTGACCAGGTCACCTGATACTGGAAACATCTTAAAACATGTACTTTTCCTTGAGGAGATGGGGGGTGGGTGTGTCAAACTGAGATAAAGGACTCCTGCCTTTGGCCAAATCTATATAAAGGTGGGGAGCAGGACAAAGGAGGCTGCCAGTCATGAGAAAATCCCTGCTTACCACCTAAGACATCTGCTGGAACTAACAAAGACGGAACCGGGGGAAGAACTGGGCCCAGACTAGGAATGAGTCTAGTCTGTAAAAGCTTATTGGAACATCTATGAGGATGAGATATTACATATAACCAGTTTCTTAGTGTATTAAGCTTAGCCTTGCATGTTTGTGTTATTTTGCTTAGTGACTTACTTTGTTCTGTATGTAATCTTTGCTGATCACTTAAATCCTACTTTTTATACTTAATAAAATCACTTTTGTTTATTAATAAACCCAGTGTAAGAAATTGTTACATTTGCATACCTCTCTTTACTTTATCCTATTATCCTATTTGTATCTGAAGTTATGAATATTAACAATGTAACTGTATTTCAAATGTGTTTGCTTCTTTGGTAACTCCCACAAGGTAGTTTACATGCACTCTAGCCAGCATATACTGAATGGTCTATTCACGTTGATGGCCCATTAATGAGGATAATGGAAGAAGCTTATCCCCAACTGATGGATTTTCCTGTGAACATTCTAGACAGAATATGGGTAATGGCCTCTACTATGACTCACTGAAGTATACAACGGCATGTAACCAGCTCATGTGACACTAGACTCCACCTTGTGCCTGAACTTTTCCACTAACTATGCTGGGGGTTTGTTTGAGACAATGCAGTTCCCTCCTCCTGGCAGAATATCTAAAAGGGGAAGTGACATCACCACTTGACCTCATTCCCACCACAACTCAACCCCTAAAAAAATGGCTAGAGGACAAAGACTTTGATTGGGGAGGTGGTCCTAAGTTGAAAAGGAGAAATCCCAAATTCAGATTGTGATTTTGCTTTATTTCTTAGGCAACCACCTTTGATCGGTACACTTATTACTTATAACCACTTAAAATCTATCTTTCTGTACATAATAAATCCGTTTCATATTGGAAGGGCATAACAAGGATCAGTTCTGGGTCCAGTTCTGTTCAATATCTTCATCAATTATTTAGATAATGGCATAGAAGGTACACTTAAAACGTTTGAGGATGATACCAAGCTGGGAGAGGTTGAAAGTGCATTGGATGATAGGATTAAAATTCAAAATGATCTGGACAAACTGGAGAAATGGTCTGAAGTAAATAAGATGAAATTCAATAAGGACAAATGCAAAGTACTCCATTTAGGAAGATACAATCAGTTTCACACATATAACATGGGAAATGACTGCCTAGGAAGGAGTACCGCGGAAAGGGATCTCGGGGTCATAATGGACCACAAGCTATATGTGAGTCAAGAGTGTAACACTGTTACAAAAAATGTGAACATCATTCTGGGATGTATTAGCATGAGTGTCGTAAACAATAGATGAGAAGTAATTCTTCCGCACTGCTTTGCGCTGATTAGGCCTCAACTGGAGTATCATGTCCATTTCTGGGTGCCACATTTCAAGAAAGCTGTGGACAAATTGGAGAAAGTCTAGAGAAGAGCAAGAAAAATGATTAAAGGTCGAGAAAATATGACCTATGAGGGAAGATTGAAAAAATTGGGTTTGTTTACTTTGAAAAGAGAAGACTGAGAGGGGACATGATAACAGGTTTCAAGTACATAAAAGGCTGTCACAAGGAGGAGGGAGAAGAATTGTCCTTCTTAACCTCCGAGGATAGTACAAGAAGCAATGGGTTAAATTGCAGCAAGGGCAGTTTAAGTTGGACATTAGGAAAAACTTCTTAACTGTCAGGGTGGTTAAGCCTCTGAATAAATTGTTTAGGGAGGTTGTGGAATCTCCATTATTGAAGATTTTTAAGAGCAGGTTAGACAAACATCTGTCAGGGATGGTCTAGATAATCCTTAGTCCTGCCATGAGTTCAGGGGACTGGACTAGATGACCTCTCAAGGTCCCTTCCAGTCCTATAATTCTGACTCTATGATTTTTGAGAAAAGCTTTTGTACATGTTAGGAGTAGTAAACCAGAAGCCCTTTGGGGATACTGCTTCTCTGCTCACAGCTGTAAAAAGCTCAACGCTTGTCACAGCAGGGAAATGATAATAAACCTTTTAACACCTTAGGAACAAGGACTGAACTGGGGCTGTGGTACCAGGCTGAAGGGGTTTCTAGCCTGTGTATGGAAGATTGTGGACTGTTTGTACCATGAGGGTGAGACACGGCTTGATGCAAACCCTGTCTAGTGTATAGAACTTAGATTGCAGTTTCATTTATTTCTTAGGTAACCAACTTTGATCTTTCATCACTATGCTATTACTTATAATCACTTAAAATCTATCATTGTGTACTTAATAAATCTGTTTTATATTTTTTCACCTAAAACAGTGTGTTGTTAGCAATGTTTGTTTGAAATCTGTAAGGGAAGTCTGCTCAGGAACAGGGGCTGGTTTATTGTCCTCTTCACATTGAGGGAGGGGTGGACTAATTAACAAACTCACACAGGTCAGGCTTTGAACCAGGGCAAGCTGGTACAGTTCTGGGGAACTATGTTGGGGAACTGGGAGGAACTGGCTGGAATCTCTCTCTTATTGGTTAACGAGTGGCTAGTGAACGTTTTCATGTAACTCTAGCTGGGTGTGTCTCTGTCTGGATTTTTGCAAGATCTGGGGAGGATTGTGGCTTCCCACAGGCTCACAATGTGAGGGGGTCACAGATTGCCATGCAAGTGGGCTCAGTGGTTGCACCCCCGGGAAGTCTGTCACACCCACCAATGAACAAGTCCTTCTAGACCATTTCCCACTTGTCATGTGATCAGTTACTGACAGAGAGATTGTGGTTATGGCAGGGAAGTCAGGACTCTTTGGTTCTGTTTGTCATTCTCTCTGTGACCTTGGCCAAGTCACGTGTCCCTTTGCCTCTATTTACCTATCTGTATATTGAGGATATGTTCATGGTGACTTTCCTTTGCTAAGAGTTTTGAAGATCCTTAAATTAAAGTAGGATGAGCGTTACTAATGAGAATTACTGATGTCTGATCCGTTAGCAAAAGCCCCGTGTGCCTGCAGAAAGTGTTAATGTCTCCCCTCAGTCATCTTTTTCATAACTGTATATCTACTATCTACCCATCCAACCTGGGCATTTACAGGATATCAGACCCAATGGAGACATAGACATTATCCTTTAGTAAGAAAACAATCAACTATAATTGTTAAATGTAGAGAAATACACAGAACAGCCAATTCAATATAATTTTTAAATATACACAAATACACAGAGCACCCATTTCCTCTCTGACTCAGCACAGAGCCCAAGAGTTCTCATCTCCCTTAGGGAAGGTCCCTTATTTACTGTTTACACAGAAGTGCAGACATGGAAAGAGAGAGATTGGCTAGAGTATCTCCGGTCTCTGTCCTGTTTACATTCACATACCGCTTCTCCCCTAGAGGCTGAGCGAATCCCCCCTGGGATTGCACAGAGACATATTATAAACAGGGCAGATGCCTGTGCCTTCTCTTCATGTCTGATGTTGCTGCAGATTCTGGTTTGAGAAAGGTGTGGGACACGGCTACCTGAGGGGGATTCCCAGGGAAGACACTTCCATCTCAGGATTCACAGGTACCCATCTCTTGCCGAGGAGATCACCAGCTTGACAAACCTAATGTAATGTGTGTATGGTGGTATAGAGTGTAAGTCTGTGGTCCTTTCTGCTCTGCACCCCCAGTAAACATCTCAAAGACCTTGCTATGTGTGATGAGTTTTCTCCAGTATCACAGGCCAAAATATCACCTTTTGCTGTGGCTCCCCAGCTGGCTGAAAGCCTCTGGTCCAACATGGCTGCATTTCAGTGGTAGTGGGGATCCTTCATGATGAAAGGTGTTAGGAGATGTATAACATAATGTCAAATTCTGAGGCCATGGCCTGTAGTTTACTCAGACCCCACTGAGGCAAAACTGCCCTTGGAGTAAGAACTGAGTAAACACCTCAGGAGCCAGCTGTGTGTTAATATACAGACACTGTCACCACCTCCCCTTGCATCTCAGGGCTCTGGCTGTTAATGGGGAAGAGGGGCTGTTATCTGACTTTTATCTGCTGGAAAGGATGGAGGTGCTAGGGCTCCTCACTGGAACAATGATAAGAATTTTTCAACATGGGCAAGACGTCTTCTCTGCTAGCTTCATTCGAGATGTCAGCTGAAATGTTATCTCTGAAACTTAAAAAAAAAAATTCAGCCTGAAGCAGACATCCAGCATGGGAAATTTCAGTCCAAATGCTTACTGTTTGGCAAACTTATGAGCAACTGAAAATGAGGTCTCCTAATTGAAGGTGTCAGAGAACCTTAACTAAAATTGGTTCCACCAGCACCACCCACAATGGCAATCCATTTGTGAGTCCTATTCACCTAAGATCTTTGTTCCAATAATGTCTGTGGCAAGGAGTTCCACATGCCAAATATATATTATGTAAACAGTTTTCTTTGATCAATGTTATAGGTTCAGACTGTCAATGTAATTGAAAGTTCCCTTATACTCCAATGCTAGAAGTCTAAATAATAAAATGGGTGAACTAGAGTGCTTCATATTAAATGAGGATTTTGATATAATTGGCATCAAAGAAACTTGGTGGAATGAAGATAATCATGGGATACAGTAATACCAGGGTACAAAATATATCGGAAGGATAGAACAGGGCGTGCTGGTGGAGAAGTGACAATCAAATGAAGTAAAAATCATAAATGTATCAAACTGTACCATAGAATCTCTATGGATGGAAATTCCATGCTCTAATAATAAGACTATAGCGGTAGGGATATATTACCGACCACCTGACCAGGATGGTGATAGTGACTGTGAAATGCTCAGGGATATTGGAGCTTATTGAAATAAAAATCTCAATAATAATAGGGGATTTCAATTATCCCCATATTGACTGGGTAGATGTCACCTCAGGACGGGATGCAGTTGCCACCTTAAATGACTGATTCTTGGAGCAGCTGGTCCTGGAACCCAACAGAGCAGAGGCAATTCTTGATTTAGTCCTAAGTGGAGCACAGGATCTGGTCCAAAAGGTGAATATAGCTAGACCTCTTGGTGATAGTGGCAGGAAAAACACCACAGCAGCCCAACAGTGTAGCATTTAATTTCAGAAAGGGGAACTACACGAAAATGAGGAGGCTAGTTAAACAGAAATTAAAGGTACAGCGCCAAAAGAGAAATCTCTGCAAGTGTTATGGAAACTTTTAAAAGACACAATAATAAAGAACCTATGTGAATGTATACCCCAAAATTAAAAAGCATAGTAAGAGAACCAAAAAAAAAAAAAAATAACCACCGTGGTTAAACAACAAAGTAAAAGAAGCAGTGAGAGTCAAAAAGGAATCCTTTAAAAAGTGAAAGTTAAATCCTATTTAGGAGAATAGAAAGGAGCATAAACACTGGCAAATGAAGTGTAAAAATACAATTAAGAAGGCCAAAAAAGAATTTGAGGAACAGTTAGCCAAAGACTCAAAAAGTAATAGCAATTTTTTTTAAGTACATCAGAAGCAGAAAGCCTGCTAAACAACCAGTGGGGCACTGGCTGATTGAGGTGCTAAAGGAGCACTCAAGGAAGATAAGGCCATTGCGGAGAAACTAAATGAATTCTTTGCATCAGTCTTCAGGGCTGAGGATGTGAGGGAGATTCCCAAACCTGAGCCATTCTTTTTAGGTGACAGATCTGAGGAGCTGTCCCAGATTGAGGTATCATTAGAGGAGGTTTTAGAAGAAATTGATAAATTAAAGAACAAGTCACCAGGACCAGATGTTCTGTAGGAACTAAAATGTGAACTTGCAGAAGTATTAACTGAAATCTGTAACCCATCATTTAAATCAGCTTCTGTATCAGATGACTGGAGGATAGCTAATTTCATGCCAATTTTTAAAAAGGGCTCCAGAGGTGATCCCGGCAATTACAGGCCTGTAAGCCTGACTCCAGTAGTGGGCAGACTGGTTGAAACTATAATAAAGAACAATATTGTCAGACACATAGATGAACATAATTTTTTGAGGAAGAATCAACATGGTTTTAGTAAAGGGAAATCATGCCTCACCAATATAGTAGAATTCTTTGAGGAATGGAGAAAGGCAAATGGTGGTGTCCCCGAGGGATCTCTTCTGGGACCAGTCCTATTCAACATATTCATAAATGATCTAGAAAAAAGAGTAAACAGTGAGGTGGCAAATTTTCAGATGATACAAAATTACTAAAGATAGTTAAGACCCAGGCAGACTGCAAAGAGCTACTAAACGATCTCTCAAAATTGGGTGACTGGGAATAAAATTGCAGATTAAATTTAATGTTGATAAATGCTTATAATACACAGTGGAAAGCATAATCCCAACTCTACATATACAATGATGGGGTCTAAATTAGCTGTTACCACTCAAGAAAGACATCTTGGAGTCATTGTGGAGAGTTCTCTGAAAACATCCACTCAATGTGCAGCAGCAGTCAAAAAAGCGAACAAAGTGCTGGGAATAAATTAAGAAAGGGGTAGATAATAGGACTGAAAATATCATCTTGCCTCTATATAAATCCAGGGTACGCCCACATCTTGAATACTGTGTGCAGATGTGTTCGCCCCATCTCAAAAAAGATATATTGGAATTGGAAAAGGTTCAGAAAAGGACAACAAAAATGATGAGGGGTATGGAACGGCTTCTGTATGAGGAGAGATTAATAAGACTGTGACCTTTCTGCTTAGAAAAGAGACGGCTAAGGGGGGATATGATTGAGGTCCATAAAATCATGACTGGTGTAGAGAAAGTAGATAAGGAAGTGGTGTTTACTCCTTCTCATAATACAAGAACTAGGGGTCACCAAATGAAATTAATAAGCAGCAGGTTTAAAACAAACAAAAGAAATTATTTCTTCACACAACGCACAGTCAACCTGTGAACCTCCTTGCCAGAGGATGTTGTGAAGGCCAAGACCATAACATGGTTCAAAAAGAACTAGATAAATTCATGGAGGATAGGTCCATCAATGGCTATTAGCCTTGATGGGCAGGGATGGTGTCCCTAGCCTCTGTCTGTCAGAGGCTGGGGATGAGCGACAGGGGATGGATCACTTGATGATTACCTGTTCTGTTCATTCCTTCTGGGGCACCTGGCACTGGCCACTGTCAGAAGACAGGATACTGGGCTAGATGGACCTTTTGGTCTGACCCAGTACGGCCATTTTTATGTTCTAATGTTCCCTTATTCATGTGTTGTGAGAAAGAGTAAATATAAATGCCTGATCTACATTCCTTATTGATAGATTCATAGGGTTTAAAGTCAAAAGGAACCATTAGATCATCCATGCTGACCTCCTGTATAACACAGGCCTTTGAATTTCACCATCTTACCCTTGTATTAAGCCCCTTGACTTGTGTTTGACTAAAGCCCGGTCAAAACTAGGATTTCACATCACAGAATCATAGAGCCACAGGATGAGAACGGACCTCAAGGGTCAGCTAGTCTAATTCCCTGCCAAGATGCAGGATTTTTGTGTCTAAGCATCCTAGACAGATGAAAGAGCTTTCATTATTTTCCAAGGCACCTCTTCCATTGTCCTACTGTGCTTAAAGTTAGGAATTTTGACCTGAGAGTTAATCTAAATTTGCTCTGCTGTAATTTGAACCCATTGCCACTTGTCATGCCGCCTCTTAATTTCCTTTTTTCCAAACTAAAATAACCAGTTCCCTTGGCCTTTGTTGTTATGACTTGCATTCCATCTTGTTGGTCATCTTTGTCACTCTCCTCTTGATCCTCTCCAGTTTCTCTACATCTTTCTATATAGCAGTGAACAAAATTGGACACAGTATTCTTTCTGAGGCCGAACCAGTAGACTGGTACTACTACATTCCCATGACTTGCTCGCTATGCCTCTGCTAATACAACAAACATTGCATTTGCCTTTTTTTTTGCAATAGCAAATACATCCACACCCCTGAGAGATGTAGCTATGTCCTCCTAACCCTGGAGTAGACAGCATCAACCTCGCTACCACCTCTAGGGGAGGTGGATTACCTACACTGATGGGAGAACCCCTGTCATCGCTGTAAGTGCTGTCTACACTGAAGTGTTATGGCAGGGTTGCTGTAGCGGTTTAAGTGGTTCTGCGGACATGGGTAGTTGGAGAATTTACCACTTCCCTTTGCAGTTTGTTCCAATTGTTAATCATTCTTAGTGCTAAACATTTGGCCCTCATTTCCAACTGGAATTTCTCTGGATTCAGATTCCAGCAATTAGACCTTGTCTCTGCTAGATTACACAGACCATTTTGCACAATGTTTTTCACCAATGGCATGTAGTAATTTTCTATTTGCTTTCAGATCGTTGATGAAAATATTGATTAGCTTCAGCCCTAGAACTAATCCCTGCAGACCACCAATTTGAACACCTCCATTCGCTGGCAATGGCCCGTTGACATCTGCTTTCTGAGATCAGTCAGTTAGTCAGCTTTTAGTCCATTTAAAGTATGCTTTACTGATATTGTAGAGTGTTCATTTTTTATCTGAATGTTTTCCCCATGAAATGAAATGGCTCAGATATCCTTGATCAACTAAACAAATACTCTCATTAAAGAATGAAATCGGGTTTGTTTGACAAGACCTGTTTACCATAACCCATGTTGCTCATTGACATTAATTATATTCCTAGACTTTTTTGTAATGAATCACATACCAGCTTCTCCACTGTTTCCTAACCTTGTGATTTTTTTTTTAACTTTTCCTTTTTTTTAATAGTTTATTTTAACACAGAACTGTTAGGAATTTGCTCTGTTGTTTTACTCTGCTGCTGCCTGACTGTGTACTTCTGTGTCCGAATGAGATGTGTGACTGATCTGTCACTTAGTAACTGCCTGATTGTGTACATCTGGTTCTGAATCAGATGTATGGTTGATCAATCAGTTTCTAACTCTGGTGTTTGTAACGCTAAGGTTCTACTGTAGATGCTGTTTAACACCCTGCTTGAGAGCTAATGGACTGGAAAGTTTTTCATCAGCTCATATGACATACTGCTTCTTTCCAAATGCAGAACAAAAGTATTTCTTGAACACATCCACTTTTTCTGTAATATTAACAAGATTCCTTTCTCAGTCCAGGAATGGGCACAAACATTTTTTAGGAATTATTTTGTTCTTAATATTCTTAATAACCACCTTTTTGTTATCCTTAGCCCTGCCAAGCATGGATTTTTCCCTGATGTCTTTAATGTCCTTTTTCAATGTTCATAACTTCCAAATTGTATTGCTGATTTTATATTTTGCCATTTTGCCATTTGTTGCACATTTCTGTTTTCCTGCTAATGGCTGCCTTCACTTTCCACTGAACCAGGTTTTTCTCCAGAGTTCTCTGCTTTCTTGACTCTGGAATTGTGGCTTTTTAGCTATCTAATAATCTTTTCTTAAAGAACTCTCAATATTCATTCCCATTTTACTCTCTAAATATTTCCTTCCTATCAGTTTTGCTGTTACTTTGCCTCAGCTTTGGGGAATTAGCCTTTTTGAAGCACTAAATACTTATAGTTATTACTGGTTGGGAACTGTTCTTTGTTTGTCAATTTGAATGCAATCAATTAATTCTTCATTTTGCTCTCTATCATATGCCCCATTCTTTGACTCTTCTCTAAACTCAACAGTCCCACACTTTTCATTCTGTCCACATATGGCAGCCTCCCCCATTCTCATAGCCTGTCTTTGAAACCCCTTTCTATCTACTATATCATTTATAGGGACTGGGTGACCAAAACTGAGCACATGTCCACAGCAGGTTATTCTGCATCCCATTCCTTAGGCATCCAATCATTGTTTTGTTTAGCCGCTTTTGTGAATGAGGAGGTGTTTCCATTGAGTTGCTATCAAAGACGTTCAGATATTTTCACTGAGATGTGTTCTATTTGGGATGTTTCTTCCTGGCACGTGTCTTAGCAAAAGTTCAGATTTTTTCCACTCTGAGACATTGAGTAAGCAGGTGAATGGGGAACTCCCTACAGCATGGACTCACTAGCTTGGCTTTCATTCAATTAAGGAACAACGATGGATAACCAGTATCCACACACATGTTTCCTCCTGGTGCCTATTAAGGTTTCCCACACCATGATGTGTCAGAATTATTGACCCATGGAGCACAATCAAGTATGGAATGGCATTATTAGAGTCAATTATTCAGAATTCATATATCCGAATATAGAAAATGTGTGATTTTCCAGTGTGTGAAGAGTGACCAATTTGATTCACCTGTGAGAACAGCTTCCAGTTGTGCATGTATTGTCTCATAATGGCATTGTCTCTCCATCCAGGCATTTGTACTGTGACCATCACTCTAGACTCTGCGCACATACAGGAAGACAAGGCAATTTACAGTACATGCAGGTGACACCATTCTGCCTCAGAGTTGGACACCATCTCTCCTACTTCATGTCAGATTCCAACAGAACTGACTTCACCAACCCCTCCACCTTCATCCTGCTGGGCATTCCAGGCCTGGAGGCAGCCCATGTCTGGATCTCCATCCCCTTCTGTGTCATGTACACCATCACTCTCTTGGGAAACTTCACTATCCTGTTCATCATCAAGACAGAGCCGAGGCTCCATGAGCCCATGTACTATTTCCTCTGCATGCTGGCCGTCACCGACCTGGTTCTTTCTACATCCACCGTGCCTAAAATGCTGAGCATCTTCTGGTTCAAATCCAGGGAGATATATTTTAGTTTGTGCCTCACCCAGCTCTACTTCATTCACTGCTTCATAGCGATGGAGTCTGGAATTGTCGTGGCCATGGCTTTGGATCGCTATGTGGCCATCTGTGATCCCCTGAAACATTCCACTATCCTGACAAACCACATGGTGGCCAAGATAGGCCTGGCCGTGGTGCTGCGTGGCAGCATGCTCGCACTCCCCTATCCCTTCCTGGCGAGGCAGTGGCCATACTGCAGAACCAACATCATCCCCCACACGTACTGCGAGCACATAGCTGTGGTGAAGCTGGCCTGCGCCGACATCCGCATCAGTAGTTACTACGGCCTGATTGTGGCATTCTTGGTGATTGGTCTGGATGTGTTTTTTATCGCTGTGTCCTATACACAGATCCTAAGGGCCATCTTCAGCCTCCCGACAAAGAATGCCCGGCTCAAGACTTTTGGGACCTGTGGCTCCCACCTCTGTGTCATTTTAGCATTTTATATCCCAGCTCTCTTCTCCTTTCTCACGCACCGGTTTGGCCACAATGTGCCCCCGCATTTCCACATTCTCATGGCCAACATGTACATTCTACTGCCCTCCACACTAAACCCTATCATCTATGGGGTGAGGACCAAACAGATCCGGGACAGGCTGCTCTGGCTCCTTACTCATATTGAATAAAGTTTTCTTCTGGTGCTCTGGCTCTCAGACCAAGCTCCGTGGAGATCTGGCTGGTGAAATAGTGCTGTGCTCTCTTCCCTGAATCACTGACCAGAGACATTAAATTCTTTCTTTACCTCACAGTGCTGTATCAACCTGACAATCTGGGGGATCCATCTATGTACAACTCACAAGGTTGCCACATTTCTTATTGCTGGTAACTGGACACCTGAGGCCCTGCACTTTGTCCCACCTGTTCCCTCATGGCCCTGCCCCTGTCACTCACTCCTCTCCTCCACTATCCCTATTACTCGCTGGATCGTCTCCATCCCCCTCCTTACCCCAGCTGCATCCTATATGTTCCAGGGCTGGAACAGGAGTTTCAGAAGCCTAAGGAGGATTCTGCCTGCTGGTAGGAGGCAGGCCCAATTGAGCAGGGGCTGATGTGGGTTAATGACACAGTGTCTCCCCCCACTTTGCTGTAACTGGACACTGACAGATCCCCTTTTTGACTGGACATTCCAGATAAAAATCGGGGGGAGGGGTGGTTAGTCGTGTTGGACCCTAGCATCATGGGGTGGAAGTGATGGGAGTGTGGGCTGGAGGGTTTAGAATGGATATTAGCATGGGGCTGACGGGGCGGGTGGTATGTGAATGGATATTAGCGTGGGGCTGATGGGGAGGGAGATCTGGGAATAGATATTAGCATGCGGGTGATGGGGGGGTGTTACCTGTCTGGGAATGGATATTAGTGTGGGGTTGGCTTGAGGGGACGTGTCTGGGAATGGATATTAGTTTGGGACTGATGGGGGAGGATTTGGGACTCTCTAATGACATGGAGGACACATCTCTCTTTCCCCTAGCTCCTGGGGAGTTGGGTGGGGGAAGTCCTTTTATCCCAACTTGAGAACAGCTTATTAATCACTTCACGGCATTTCTTATGATTTTCCATTACAGGTGACTTTGTAGCCTGTTCAGTTAAAACGGACACAGCCCCTTTATATTGTTTTGCCTCCAATTTATACTTTTGTTTTTCCTGCATCTGTGCATTCATATCACATTCCAATTCCTGACAACTTTGAGTTAAAGCAACCATATGCTGGGCATTGGTTATATTTTGCATCAGAGCAGTTTGCAAATCCCTTTTCATCCCCTCATTTTTCAATCTCAGTTTCTCCAGCTCCTGTTGCAAAATTTCCTTCTCGAGCATAAGCTTTCGTGGTCTACAGCCCACTTCATCGGATGCATTCAACACCATTCCCTGAAGAAGACAGGAACAGCGTTTGGCAGCCAGGGATCAGAGCCAAGATCTTCACATGACTGTCTAAGTAAACACCCCTCAACCATAACCAGGGGTTTTGGGCATCCCCTTCAGCTGTGGTACGATGACCCCTCACTGTCTGCATTTGCAAAACCCAAGCTATAAATAATATACGTCAGAACTGATTCTGAACAATATTTAAATTAGTTGGTCAGTACCAGTGATCCAGGATACCAAGCTCTTACAGGGCAACCAGTCCAGAAACAGTATCAGAGGGGTAGCCGTGTTAGTCTGTTGCATCTGACGAAGTGGGTATTCACCCACGAAAGCTTATGCTCCAATACGTCTGTTAGTCTATAAGGTGCCACAGGACTCTTTGTCGCTTAGTCCAGAAACAGTATTGATTCAGTTTAAAGGCCTATTCACATAGACATGTCAGTAAACCATCATCTGCTATGAAATATTAACACTAGGGGGCGCTACTACCCCTGAAATGGATCTTTAATGGCTCCCAGTGGAGATGATTACTGTCCTACCAGTGAAAAAGTCCACAAGAATTATCTGCAATACACAGCATTTTATTGAGAAGGAATTACACAAGCTGTAATAGGTTATATCAAGCACATAACTCCTAAGTTAGACAAAGCTATACATTTAGAGCTATACATTTCCCTAAATGAGCCTCTTTTTCACAGAGATACACAAGTAGTTCCTGTGCTGTCCCCACGCAGTGCTGCTTGGCAAACAGAGAAGGTGGTTACCAATTTTATATATGGCTTCTTTTCTCTTCATCTGTTCTTCTCAGCTCTCTGTTCTGTCTCAGATTCCCCCGAAGCAAGGCTTTGTCTGCATTGAGATTCCTTTGGTTCACAGTCCTACTCAACCACGGAATCATGTTTAGCAGCACTGCAAACTTCTTCAAGTGTCAAAGTTAAGGAATCCCAACCAACCAGTAATTTAATTTTTTTGATACTTATACTCTTTTTCCTCAAAGGAGTCACAAGTGTTAAAAGCATGCCCAGTGGGTGTCTGGTTACTAATTTTTACCTAATTATTATTTTAGAAGGGGCTAGAGGGCATCTGAATGTAAACAGATGGAGAGACGCCTGTGCTGAGGCAGAGAGGAATTGGCTGTGTGACGTTGCATTCCATATGCTTTATGGAAATATGCTTTTGAATATGAATATGACATAACTGGAATATTCTTTATTTGAAATGCCTCTTGTAATGTCACATTGGAAAAGTTATAATATACTGAATGTGTTCATCCTATTTGTATTGTGACAGACTCAGACCAGAAGGATACAAGAGAGGAGTCCTGTTGAGCACTGGGATGTGGGCGAGCGCTAGCTCACCCATTGCTAAAAGCCCCTCCTCCAGCCTAGGGAGGGACTACTAAACCCAGAACCCAACTGAGTTCGGGGGACAACAAATGCAATAATGGGAACAGGGGGTTGTGACGGGTTGGATCACAGAAACCCCCTTGGGAGCTGCCAACTGATGTGCAAAGGCTACCTCTGTTCTTGTTCTCCCTGCCAGCTCAGTGGCTTCAGCTCCCTGTCTTGGTGAAGCCAGACACACCCGTCTGCTCCAGCACAGACTCAGGGTCTGAATAACCTGTCCCAAGAAGTGATCAAATGTTCAAACTGAGGCCACTTAGAAATCAAGCAATTATATAGCCAATGTTCATAACTTTGAACACACAAATGGTGCCTGCCTAGAACTAGGATGAACATAACCAGTAGATCATACCCTTTACATAGATATGTTACATGGCCTATGTAGCAAAACCCTATTCCAGTTATATTATACATACATTTATGAGCCCCCCCCCCCCTAAACCTTTATGGGGTACGCTGTCACACCCTCCCGCTGAACTTACTGCCAGAGACTTGGACACTGTCCATGACGGAGGCAGTACCTGTAAAATTCCTGTTTGTCTTCGGTCACACTTCNGTCACTGCAAGGCTGCATTACTCACTTGCCAGCACACACATATACAGGAAGATCACAGGTAAATACAGCCATCTGCAGACAATGGCTCTGGTTAATGGGAGTCATCAAGTTTCCAAACCACCATTAATGGCCCACACTTTGCATAATTACAATAGGCCCTCAGAGTTATATTTTATATTTCTAGTTTTAGATACAAGAGTGGTACATTTATACAAATAGGATGATCACTCTCAGTAGATTATAAGCTTTGTGATGACACCTTACAAGAGACCTTTTGCATGAAGCATATTCCAGTTACATTATACTCACTTATTATCATGTTTTTATAAAACTATTCCAATTACATTATATTCACTTATTATCATGTTTTTACAAAACCATATAGACTGCACAACGTCACAAGCCCGTCCACCCGAGCCCGGCGGTGCAGCAGGCGACCCGACATAACCTCGGTAATCCCCAGCAGCTTGGGCTGTAGGTGCGGGGAGAACAGGTTCGACACCCCGGCCTGACGAGCCGATGGGTGGCTAAAGTAGACCCTGTCCTCCCACTCCAGCCGCCAGCTAGCTTTGGTGGCTGGGTCCATGTGGGTCTCCTGCAGGAAAATAGCTGATTGCCCTCCCTCCCAAAGGAAGGAGGGCACCTGACACCTGCAGAGACCCACCCTACAGCCCCGGGTGTTCAAAGTGGCAAAGATGGATGGCAACATAAGGAGGGCTGGGGATGATCCTCGTGGTCAGGGATGCTAGTGGCTCCCATAGAAAACTGTGACCAACCCCAAAAGCCATCAGGGCATCACAGAAGCGGCAGGCCTGCTGGTAAGCCGCAGCGTCTCGCTTCCCGGTCCCTTTGCCCACCCCCAAAATGGCCCTCACTGCCTGGAGAACAAGCTGGAAATCGCCCCAGTGCTGAAGAGCGAGATGCACTCTGTTCAAGGAGCCACAGGTGTCCTCCAAGAAACAGCGCAGCTCGGTCCTCTGCGCGGCGGAGACTGGGGTCGCAGACCCCGGAGCGTCTCCCGATTGGGTCCCCCTACCAGCCCCATGGCCTATCGAGATGGGGAAGCAGGGATCAGATCCCCACCACGGCACCCATCCCACCGGCGCCGCACCACCTGACTCAGCACTTGGCACTAGGGACAGTGGCGGAGGGAGAACTGCAGCCCCAGATGGGCCAGGAGAGGGAAAAAACAAAAACCGCCTCCCAGGGGCCCTCATAAAAGGAGAATGAGGCAACTCCGGGGGCAGCAGCAACTGGAGGAAGGAAGGAGAAAAGGTTAAAGACAGTAGCAGGGGCTGGAACAGGGTCAGGAACAGGGGCAGGACACAGACCTAGGACAGGAACAGGATCAGGGCAGAGGACAGGGAGAAAATCTCGGTCCCAAGTGGCAAAGTCACCAGGACACGGTGCCTCTCAACCCAGCATGGTGGTCAAAGCGCTAGGCTCAGGTGCCATGCTGCCTCATAGGGAAGGGCTCCCATGGGCTCAGAGCCCAGCCACTTGGGGTTAGCCATTGCCTCACTGGGCATGGCAGCGGCAGCCGGATTACCAATCGCGGCCGGGAAGATGGTCAGGTCCCGGGGTGTTGCAGAGGCCAAAACGTGGGTGACCACCTGAGGTGGGGGAAAAGGGGAGGAGGGGGCCACAGATTACAAGCACCCTTACCGGGGCCCTCTAACAGGGGGGCGTCCACCCCCTCGGTGGTTGGGGTCAAGCCCAGGGCCTTGATCTCATCAAAAATAGAGGCAAAGTCTCCACCTGCCTCTACGGGGTCCCCCTCAACAGCAGCCGTGGCAGTAGCCACTTCGGCGCCTACAGGGGGCACAGATGGCAAAGCAGTGGGGGGGACACCTTCCATAACCCCCTCAGGGAGGGACTCCATGAGAGAGGTGGTACTACCCGCCTCTGCGGCTGCAACGACCTCGGCCGACTCCAATCGGTGAACATGAGCAGGGGAGGCAGCAGAAAACCCGGCGCCAGCAACCCCCTTCATAGTTTTACAGGGGGTCCCTTCCCCCTCGCCAACAAGGGGGGGGGGGGTGATGGGCCCCCGGTCCCTGCTTATGGCGCCTCCCTTGCACGAGCTCCCAGCTCCCTGAAGAGGGGGGCTGGCCAGCCGGGTCAGAGCCAGGGAGCGAGGGCCATGATGGGAGCATAAAGGAAGATGAGGGCAGGACAGCAGGGAAAGGGACAGACTCGCCCTGAGGCAAGCCCTGCTCGATTCAAGCTACTGGCCCTGCCACCCTCTCCTCCGCAGGCCCTGGTCTACTACCCACCACAGTGGTGGGGCCAGCATGCTCATCTGGGTACGTCACGGGGGCCTCCCCCGAGACCTGAGCAGAGTTGACAACAGTCACAGATGGAGGACGGGCAATCCCAGGGACCGTGCGATCAGGGCTGCTGGCGATCGAAGAGCCAATATCCTTCCGGGTGTCAGGAGTCCCAGATGCCCTTCCAAGCTGGGCCAGGGAGCAGTCTTTCTGGACATGCCCCACCGCCTGGCAGAGAAAGCACCGGGCCTCCCCCAAAGAATAGTAAACCCTGTACTGGGCCCCTCGACGGGACACCAGAAAGGACCCCTCCAGAGCCCCTCCATCACACACCACCAGCAGCACTAGAACCTGCACCTGCCGGAGGAACAATAATACGTGGTGGAGGGCGGGGTCCTTACAGCCCAATGGAAGGGGGCTGAGGACAGACAGAGGCTTCCCCAGGGTGGAGAGGAATGGCAGAAGGCCGGCATTGGGGAAGAACAGAGGAGAACACCACCCACATACCCAGGTCCTCCAAAGGCTCAAGGGGGATATGGACACCCCCCACTGCCAAGCCCCTCTCCACCGCCTCCTGGGCAGAAGCCTCCAATGCCAGGAAGAACACCACCTTCCCAAACATTTTAGAGGCTGCCGCCACCCGCGCCAACGCCAGCACGTAGGTGGGATGGTACTTTCCATAAGACTTTATGGAAATATGCTTATGAATGTATATATATATAACATAACTAGAAGGTGTTTTATGCTACATATGCCATGTACCATATCTCTGTAAAGGTTATGATCTACTGAATGTATTAATCCTATTTGTATGCATGTATCATTTTTGTATTCAAAGCTTTGAATATTGGCTGTGTACTGGCTTGATTGCTAAATAACCTTAGTAGAGCATTTGGTCAGTTCCTGGAGAAAGGAATGTTGAAATTAAGTACCTAGTCAAGAAACACTTAAAGGACAATGAATCGTGGAATGCTCCAATCCACATAAGAAGTCTACTTGAGGATGTTCAAGGTAGCATGCGACCCATGGCTGCTACCTGGTAAGAAACTGTGAGTCATGCATGGACATGTGACTGGCCCAGGTGACTCCAGAACTCCATCCTGGAGCTGGACTTTGCATAGGAGAAAGGAGGGGGTCTCCACCCACAAGAGAAAGTCTATTTAAGCCCACTGGAGACCCCTCAATTTGGTCTTCAGCTGGCTAAAGAAGGAGCCTCTCCACCCCCCAAGGATACCTGAAAGAAACTGGAACAAAGGACAGTAACTACAGGGGGTGTGAGTGATTACTGGACCCAGGCTAAAAGGAGATTGGCCTGTAAAAGGGAACATTCTGGAACTGGTGAGGATCTTATCTGTATTCAGTTTGATTAGACATAGATTTGCGTGTTTTATTTTATTTTGCTTGGTGACTTACTTTGTTCTGTCTGTTACTACTTGGAACCACTTAAATCCTACTTACTGTATTTAATAAAATCACTTTTTACTTATTAATTAACTCAGAGTATGTATTAATACCTGGGGGACAAACAACTGTGCACATCTCTTTGTCAGTGTTATAGAGGGAGAACAATTCATGAGTTTACCCTGTATAAGCTTTATACAGGGTAAAACGGATTTATTTGGGTTTAGACCCGATTGGGAGTTGAGCATCTGAGTGTTAAAGAGAAGAACACTTCTGTTAGCCGCTTTCGGGTAAGCCTACAGCTGTTTGGGGAGGTGGTTCAGACCTGGGTCTGGGTTTGCAGCAGGCTAGCGGGTCTGGCTCAAACCAGGCAGGGCACTGAAGTCCTAAGCTGACGGGGCAGGAAAGCAGGGGCAGAACTAGTCTGGGCACATCAGGTGGCAGGTCCCAGGGGGTTTCTGTGATCCAACCCGTCACAGTAGGTTTCTATGTGGGGCAAGGCTGACACCAGGAAGCAACACAGCCCGGGCTCCCTGGCGAGGGTGGGAAAGGGGCCCCGACCACCGAGAATCATACTCTGGGAGGCAGCTGGAGCAGATGGCGAGCAGAGGGGTTGCAGCTACCTGGGCCTATGCCCTGGGGGCCGAGGGAGCAGCACCTCCAGGGCAAGTGGAGGGGACAACAGGTCAGGGAAAAAGTGGGGGGGGCTGCGGCCATTGACGGGGCCGCAGCGGGAAAAGGAACCACTGCCATGGGGGGGTTTCACCTTCCAGGCAGGGCCCTTGCCCTTCTTCGTCTGCAGGCCCTTCCCACCAGCCAAGGGAGCGGTCTCAGAGGCGGAGGTGGCACAGGTCGTGGCAGCAGCAATGGAGTCTTGGGAGTCCCTATCCATGCCCACTGCCGTCAGTGCCTCAGAAGCAGGGATGGGAGGCAACCCGGTGGTGGTAGTCAAGGTGGCCATCGCAGGGGAGTGCGTGGGGAGGGAGACTGAAAGAGAATAGCAGGGGCATCCAGGGAAGTCCCACTCCCCAAATCACCCACTGCAGGAAGGGAGGGATAGGGACAGACACTAGGGCAGGAAAAAGGGAACAAAGGAAGGAAGGGGGGTGGAAGGGAGGGAAGCGGCTACCACACCCACCTGCTAGGCTGAAAGCAGGGTGGACGGGTGACAACAGAAAGGGACACAGAAAATCAAGGAATCATAGAATATCAGGATTGGAAGAGACCTCAGGAGGTCACCTAGTCCAACCCCCTACTCAAAGCAGGACCAATCCCCAGACAGATTTCTGACCCAGATTCCTAAATGGTCCCCTCAATGATTGAACTCACAATGCTGGGTTTAGCAGGCCAACATGCAAACCACTGAGCTGTCCCTCCCCTCAATGTAACTCCTGGCACAGGATGAAGAAACCGGCTCCCCCGGCTGCATGAAGGAAACAGGGGGGGGGAGAAACTAAAACATCATGAAGGCATCAGTGAAGGGAATAACTGAAGAAGGGAGGGGAATCTCAAGCGCTGGAAATAGAACGTGGGCACCCAGGCAAAGAAGGTAAACTAGGAGGGGAACGAACAGCAAGGGACTGAAATGAAGGGTGGTGGAGGGCGAGTATGCCACAGGCAAGGAACAGAAAGCAGGGTGGGCTCAAAAGCAACCAGACTGAGAAAGGGGAAGTGGGGCAGGCAACAAGGTGGGGCAAACAAACTCACCTAGGGCCTACCAAGAAAGAGGCCCCTCAAAAAAAAAGGCAGGGCAAAATGCAGCGAACAGGGGGCGGGCGGGGCAGGAAGCAAAGGAAAGGGCGAAAACAGCTGCAAGGACAGGGCAGAGGGCAAAGCAGGGGAAAAGGGAGCCCACCAGCCAAATGCAGCAGGGGAGGGAGGGCAAGTCCAAGGGAGGGAAGAGGAAATGCGCACCCATGGGCGCCCCAAAAACAAGTGCCTGCTCGCTGCTGCTACTGTCCCAAGATGGGGAAAAGGACAGAGCAAACTGCTGGGCTGGGGAGTGGAGAGCAGAGCCAGATGGTAATTGGGAAGGTGGAGGGGGTGGTGGTTACAGTAGGGGAGCGGACAGACCACAGGGAGCGCTCCATGCCTCTCCCCCAGCTCCCCACTACAATGACACCTACCACCACAGAAGCAAGGATGTTACAAACCCCCTCCACAAATCAGGGCCTCCTCCACTCCCACCTCAGCTCGAGCAGCAGCAAAGACAACAGGAACCCAGCCAGAGGAGGCCCCAAAAATGATGGGAAAAAATGGGGCCTCACCCCCTCCGAGGATCACGCCAGCAGGGTCCTCCCCACAGCAGTAGCAGCAGCCGGAGGGCAACCCCCACCCGGGAAGGGGGTCGGCCGCCCTGCGTCAGCGACGGTTACCCCTGGTAACTTAGGTCTCAGTCGCATGGCACTGGCTGTCACCTCAATTTGCTTGCCATCCGCAGCCAGGGTGGTGGCAGAGTCCAGGGGTTCCTCGGAGGCGGGAGTGGAAGCAGCAGGTAGGGGAAGGGAGCATGGGGGAAGGGGGGCTGGGATGAGGTCGCCCAGATCGAGGTCCATTGGCAGAGGGTCGTCCTCCCCCTGGGTTACTGGGGTCAGACCCAGGGCCTCGATCTCCTCGAAAATGGAGGGAAGATCACCACGTTCCACCCCGGGGACCTCTTCACTGGTGCCCGAAGCGACGCTCGCCTCGGGGCTCGCAGAGGCCTCAGGTGGCAAGGGGGCAGGAGGGGCTCTATCGGAGGCCTCCTCAAGGAGGGACTGTGGAGGAGGGGCAGTGCTGCCCACCATTGCTGCCATGTCATCCCCAGCTGGCTCCGGCGGATGGGATTCCCCTGGGGGTAAGGCAGAAGGCTCGGTGTCAGTGGCCCCCTTCCTAGTCTTTCGAGGGGCCTCTGCATCAGATGGGAGGAGCGGAACTCGAGCCTTCTGCTTGCCCCGCTTCCCCTGAACTTGGACCCAGCCTTCCATGGTATCCTCGGCGGGCTGGTGAACAGGGGTCGGGCCAGGGGGCAGGGGCGGTGGCACAGGAACTTGGGGAGGTAGCGGTGGGGCGGCATGAGGGAGGGAAAACTCCCCCCGAGGTGGGCCCTTTCCCATGCCTGGCAATAATCCCACTGCACCCTCCTCCATAGGCCCCGCCAGACTGCACACAGCAGAGGTGGGGCTCTCCCGCTTGTCTGGGCGTGCTGGGGGGTGCCCCTAGGGCCTGAGCGGGAGCAGTTGTGGGCTGGGGAGGAGGAGGGGCAGCTCCGGGCGCCAGACAGCCAGGGGGGCCAGCGATGATGGGGCCGGTGCCTTGCCGGGGCTCGCGGATCCTGGACGCTCCTCCATGCCACGCCAAGGGGCAGTCCCTCCGGACGTGCCCCATCACCAGGCCTCCGCCATAGAGTAATGCACCCGGTAGTGGGCCCCCTGGTAGGGGACCAGAAAGGACCCCTTGAGCGCCTCTCTGTCATGCGCGGCTGGCTGGAGTCTCTCTATTATTGGTTCACAAGTGTCTTTCATGTAACTGTAGCTGGGTGCGTCTCTGTCTGAGTTTTTACAATATCTAGGGAGGATTGTGGCTTCCCACAGCCTCACAATGTGAGAGGGGGGCACAGATTGGCATGCAAAAGGGCTCAGCACGTTGCACCCCGGGGAAATCTCTCTCACCCACCAATGAACAGGTCCTTCTAGACAATTTCCCTCATGTCATGCGCTCAGTTACTGACAGAGAGGCCGTGCTTATGGCAGAGAAGTCAGGACTCTTCGGTTCTCTCTGTCATTCTCTCTGTGACCTTGGCCAAGTCACGTGTCCCTTTACCTTTGTTTACCTATCTGTATATTGGGGATATGTTCACAGTGACTTGCCTTTGCTAAGACTTTTGAAGATCCTTAAATGTAAGGTGCTGCACAGTATGATAACAGTTATTGATGAGAATTAGTGATCTCTGATCCCTTAGCAAAAGCCCCGTGTGCCTGACGGAAGTGTTAATGTCTCCCCTCAGTCATCTTTTCCATAACTGTCTATCTACTATCTCCCCAGCCAACCTGGTCATTTACAGGATATCAGACCCTTTGGAGACATAGACATTATCCCTCGTTTTCTTACTAATCAACTATAATTGTTAAATATACACAAATACGCAGAGCAGCCAGTTTCTCTCTGACTCAGCACAGAGCCCAAGAGTTCTCATCTCCCTTTGGGAAGGTCCCTTATTTACTGTTTACACAGAAGTGCAGACATGGAAAGAGAGAGATTGGCTAGAGTATCTCCAGTCTCTGGCCTGTTTACAGTCAGATGCCACTTCTCCCTTAAAGGCTGAGTGAATTCCCCTGGGATTGCACAGAGCCATATTATAAACAGTGCAGATGCCTGTGTCTTCTTTTGTTGTCTGATGTTGCTGTACATGCTGGGGTGAGAAAGGTGTGGGACACGGCTACCTGAGGGGGATTCCCAGGGAAGACACTTCCATCTCAGGATTCACAGGTACTGCATCTCTTGCCAAGGAGCTCAGCAGCTCAACAAACCTAATGTAATGTGTGTGTGGTGGGATAGAGTGTAAGTCTGTGGTCCTTTCTGCTCTGCACCCCCAGTAAACATCTCAAAGACCTTGCTAAGGGTGGTGAGTTTTCTCCAGTATCATATGCCAAAATATCACCTTTTGCTGTGGCTCCCCAGCTGGTTGATGGCCTCTGGCCCAAGCTGGCTGCATTTCAGTGGCAGAGGGGATCCTTCAGGATGACAGGTGTTAGTGTATGTATAACATAAGGTCAAATTCTGAGACCATGGCCCCTAGTTTACTCAGAGGCAAATCTGCCCTTGGAGTAAGAACTGAGAAAAGAGCTCAGGAGCCAGCTGTGTGTTAATGCACAGACACTATCACCGCCTCCTCTTTCATCTCAGGGCTCTGGCTGCTAATAGGGGAGAGGGGCTGTTAGCTGATTTTTATCTGCTGGAAAGGATGGAGGTGCTAGGGCTCCTCACTGGAACAGTGATAAGAATGTTTCAATATGAGCAACATGTCTTCTCTGCTAGTTTCATTCTAGAAGTCAGCTGAAATGTAATCACTGAAACTTAAAAAGCAAACAAAAAAACAACAGCCTGAAGCAGACACCCGGCATGCTGGGTTTGGCAAACTTATGAGCAACTGAGAATTGAAGGTGTCAGACAGCTTTAACTAAAGTTGGTGCCACCAGCACCACCCACAATGGCAATCCATTTGTGAGTCATATTCAACTAAGCTCTTTGTTCCAATAATGTCTGTGGCAAGGAGTTCCACAGGCCAAATATATATTATGTAAATAATTTTATTTGACCAATGTTATAGGTTCAGACTGTCAATGCAATTGAAACTTCCCTTATACACCAATGCTAGAAGTCTAAATAATAAAATGGGTGAACTAGAGTGCCTCATATTAAATGAGGATATTGATATAATAGGCATCACAGAATCTTGGTGGAATGACAATAATCACTGGGATACAGTAATTCCAGGGTACAAAATATATTGGAAGGATAGAACAGCTCGTGCTGGTGGGGAAGTGACATTATATGGGAAAGAAAGTATGGAATCAAATGAAGTAAAAATCATAAATGAATCAAACTCCATCATAGAATCCCTATGGATGGAAATTCCATGCTCTAATAATAACAATATAGCAGTAGGGATATATTACCGACCACCTGACCACGATGGTGATAATGAATGTGAAATACTCAGGGATATTAAAGAGGCTATTTAAATAAATAAATCAATAATAAGGAGGATTTCAATTATCCCCATATTGACTGGGTACATGTCACCTCAGGACAGGATGCAGTTGACACCACTTGGAACAGCTAGTCCCAGAACACACAAGGGCAGAGGCAATTCTTGATTTAGTCCTAAGCGGAGCACAGGTTCTGGTCCAAGAGGTGAATATAGCTGGACCGCTTGGTAATAGTGACCATAATATAATTGAATTAAATATCCCTGTGGCAGGAAAAACACCACAGCAGCCCAACATGGTAGCATTTAGTTTCAGACAGGGGAACTACACAAAAATGAGCATGTTAGTTAAACAGAAATTAAAGGGTACAGTGCTAAAAGTGCAATGTCTGGAAGCTGCATGGAAACTTTTTAAAGACACCATAATAGAGGCTCAACTTGAATGTATACCCCAAATTAAAGAAAACATAGTAAGAGAACCAAAAAATAGCCACCGTGGCTAAACAACAAAGTAAAAGAAGCAGTGAGAGGCAAAAAGGAATCCTTTAAAAAGTGAAAGTTAAATCCTAGTGAGGAAATAGAAAGGAGCATAAACACTGGCAAATGATGTGTAAAAATACAACTAAGAAGGCCAAAAAAGAATTTGACGCACAGTTAGACAAAGAATCAAAAAGTAATAGCAAAAAAAATGTAAGTATGTGAGAAGCGGGAAGCCTGTTAAACAACCAGTGGGGCCACTGGACGATCAAGGTGCTAAAGGAGCACTCAAGGATGACAAGGCCATTGTGGAGAAACTAAATGAATTATTTGCATTGGTCTTCACAGCTGAGGATGTGAGAGAGATTCCTAAAACTGAGCCATTCTTTTTAGGTGACAGATCTGAGGAATTGTCCCAGATTGAGGTATCATTAGAGGAGGTTTTGGAACAAATGATTAAATTAAACAGCAATAAGTCACCAGGACCAGATGGTATTCACCCAAGAGTTCTGAAGGAACTCAAATGTGAACTTGCAGAAGTATTAACTGAAATCTGTAACCCATCATTTAAATCAGCTTCTGTACCAGATGACCGGAGGATAGCTAATTTGACACCAATTTTTAAAAAGGGCTCCAGAGGTGATCCCAGCAATTATAGGCCCGTAAGCCTGACTTCAGTAGCGGGCAAACTGGTTGAAACTATAATAAAGAACAATATTGTCAGACATACAGATGAACATAATTTTTTGAGGAAGAGTCAACATGGTTTCAGTAAAGGGAAATTATGCCTCTCCAATCTAGTAGAATTCTTTGAGCATGTGGACAAGGGTGATCCAGTGGACATAGTGTACTTAGATTTTCAGTAAGCCTCTGACAAGGTCCTTCACCAAAGCCTCGTAAGCAAAGTAAGCTGCCACAGGATAGGAGGGAAGGTGCTCTCATGGATTGGTAGCTGGCTAAAGGATAGGAAACAAAGGGTAGGTATAAATGGTCAGTTTTCAGAATGGAGAGAGGTAAATAGTGGTGTCCCCCAGGGATCTGTTCTGGGACCAGTGCTATTCAACATATTTATAAATGATCTGGAAAAAGGGGTAAACAGTGAGGTGGCAAAATTTTCAAATGATACAAAATTACTAAAGATAGTTAAGACCCAGGCACACTGTGAAGAGCTACTAAATGATCTCTCAAAACTGGGTGACTTGGTAACAAAATGGCAGATGAAATTTAATATTGATAAATGCAAAGAAATGCACATTCGAAAGCATAATCCCAACTATAAATATAAAATGATGGGGTCTAAATTAGCTGTTACCACTCAAGAAGGAGAGCTCGGCGTCATTGTGGATAGTTCTCTGAAAACACCCACTCAATGTGTAGCGGCAGTCAAAAAAGCAAACAGAATGCTGGGAATAATTAAGAAAGGGGTAGATAATAGGAGAGAAAATATCATCTTGCCTCTATATAAATCCATGGTATGCCCACATCTTGAATACTGTGTGCAGATGTGATCACCCCATCTCAAAAAAGTTATATTGGAATTGGAAATGGTTCAGAAAAGGGCAACAAAAATGTTTAGGGGTACGGAATGGCTCCCTTATGAGGAGAGATTAATAAGATTGGGACTTTTCAGCTTGGAAAAGTGACGGTTAAGGGGAGATATGATCGAGGTCCATAAAATCATGACTGGTGTAGAGAAAGTAGATAAGGAAGTGTTGTTTACTCCTTCTCATAAAACAAGAACTAGGGGTAGGGTGACCATATGTCCCAATTTTATAGGGACAGTCCTGATTTTTGGGTCTTTTTCTTATATAGGCTCCTATTACCCCCCCACCCCTGTCCCGATTTTTCACATTTGCTGTCTGGTCACCCCAACTAGGGGTCACCAAATGAAATTAATAAGCAGCAGGTTTAAAACAAATAAAAGGAAGTATTTCTTAATACAACACACAGTCAACCTGTAGAACTCCTTGCCAGAGGACATTGTGAAGGCCAAGACCATAACAGGGTTACTCCACACCAAGCAAACAGAAAGGGGAATTTCAAAATTCCTGGGCCTTTAAAGGGGGAAGGGTGGAAGGTGTTTACCTGGATGCACGGAAGCAGAGTTCAAACTTCTGACCAGAGTGGTCAGGATGGGCATTGTGGGACATCTTCCGAAGGCCTATTGCTGTGATAAAATCAATTGCAAGTGTCTACACTGGCACTTCAGTGACAAAACTTTTGTGTAAAAAGCCTTACAACTCTTGTCAAGATAGTTTTATTGTGTCACTGAAACTGATGAGTTCCATCATCAAGAGTGTCTTTGCAGAGTGTACATCTCCACTGTTTTTTCACCAAAAGCTGCCTTTTGGCGAAAAAACTTGGCAGTGTAGAAAAGGTCTAAGGAACAATGATGGATAACCAGTATCCACACTCATGTTTCCTGCTGGTGTCTATTATGGTTTCCCACACCAAGACATGTAGGAATTATTGAAGCACAAAGCACCATAAAATATGCAATTGGCATTAGTAGGGTCAGTTCTCCACAATTCTTATCTCTGAATAAAGAAAATGTCATTTTTCAATGTGTGGAGATCAACCAGTTTGTTTCACCCATGAGAATATCTCCCAGTAATGAATGTATTGTCTCATATTAACAATGTCTCTCCATCTAGGCATTTGTACTGAGACCATCAACCTAGGCCTGGACACATACAGGAAGTTGTGGGAACATACGGTACATGCAGGAGACACCGTTGTGCCTCAGAGTTGGACACCTTCTCCCCTATTCCATGTTAGATTCCAACACAACCGACTTCACCAACCCCTCCACCTTCATCCTGCTGGGCATTCCTGGCCTGGAGGCGGCCCATGTCTGGCTCTCCATCCCCTTCTGCACCATGTACACCATAGCCATCTTGGGGAACTTCACCATCCTGTTCACCGTGAAGACGGAGCCGAGTCTGCATGAGCCCATGTACTATTTCCTCTGCATGCTGGCTGTCATTGACCTGGTTCTGCCCACATGCATCCTGCCTAAAATGCTGGCAATCTTCTGGTTCAATTCCAGGGAAATAGATTTCAATTCCTGCCTCACCCAGCTGTACTTCATTCACTGCTTCTCAGCGATGGAGTCTGGGATTTTTGTGGCCATGGCTTTTGATCGCTATGTGGCCATCTGTGATCCCCTTAAACATTCCACTATCTTGACAAACCACATGGTGGCCAAGATCGGGCTGGCCATAGTGCTGCGTGGTTGTGTGCTCATACTGCCCTATCCCTTACTGGCGAGGCGGTGGCCATATTGCAAAACCAACATCATCCCCCACTCGTACTGTGAGCACATAGCTGTGGTGAAGCTGGCCTGTGCCGACATCCGCATCAGCAGTTACTACAGCCTCTCTGTGGCATTCTTTGTAATCGGTCTGGATGTGTTTTTTATCACTATGTCCTATACCCATATCCTCAGGGCCATCTTCAGCCTCCCCACAAAGGAAGCCCGGCTCAAGACTTTTGGGACCTGTGGCTCACACTTCTGTGTCATCTTAGCCTTTTATATCCCAACTCTCTTCTCCTCCCTCATGCACCGTTTTGGCCACAATGTGCCTTTGCATTTACACATTCTCATTGCCAACATGTACCTCCTGGTGCCCCCCATGCTAAACCCCATCATCTACGGACTGAGGACTAAACAGATTTGGGGCAGGCTGCTCTGGCTCGTTATTCTTAAAGGGACCTAATATTTTCTCCTGGTGCTCTGGCTCTCACATCAAGCAGAGCTTGCTAATGACATAATGCTGGGCCCTCTTCTCTGAATCACCTACTGCACAGTCAAAGTGACATTAATCTTTTTCTGGCCATACTGTGCTGTTTCAGTGTGGCAAACTGGGCAATCGGTCTACATAGAACTCATTAACTCATAGGGTTGCCTCCTTTCTAATTTCTGGTAACTGGATCCCTGAGGTCCTGCCCACTTCTTTCACCAAGGTCCCACCCCTGTTGCTCAATCCTTTCCTCCCCTCCCCCTATCACTCGCTGAATCATTACCACCTCCCACCCTCCTTGATGCATGGGCACTTCCAAGGGCTAATTAGGCTCTTGAAATCTTATGTTTTTAACAGATAACTTAGCAATTAGCTGACAGGAATAATGTATCACATTCCTATATTCAAGTAATAAAATGAAATAAATAATCCACATACTCAGCTCTAATACTAACATGTTCTGACATCTTTTGGCTAGTCACTTAAGGACACTGGTTAGGTTTAAACATTTAATGTATATTCTTACTTTGTTACTAACTCTGCACAGAGAGAGAGAGACCCCATTAGGCCTCCTGGGTTTTCTCTCAGCTCTGGGAGGAGAGTGGGGTACAGTGAGTTAAGGCAGGGGGGCAGATACATCTGGGGTCTATATAACATCAGATTGGCCATACTTGGTAAGACAAATGGTCTATCTAGCCCAGTATCCTATCTCACAACAGTGCCCAATACCGGGTGCTTCAGCGGGAATGAACAGAACTGGAAAATTCTGAGTGATCCATCCCCTATTGTACTGTCTCAGCTTCTGGCAATCAGAGGCAAGGGGCACACAGAGCACGGCATTGGCTCCCTGGCTAGTATCTATTGATGGACCGACCTTTCATTAACTTATCTAGTTCTTACAGGAACCCTGTTATAGTTTTGGCCTTCACAACATCACCTGGAAAAGAGTTCCACAGGTCAACTGTGAAGAAATATTTCCGTTTGTTTGTTTTAAATCTGCTGCCTATTAATTTCATTGCCTGACCCCTAGTTCTTGTGTTATTTGAAGGAATAAATAACATTTCCTTATTGAATTTTTCCAAACCAGTCACAATTTTATTTACACTCTCATATCCCCCCTTAGTCATCTCTTTTCAAAACTGAAAAGCCGCAGTCATTTTAATCTCTCCTCAGATGGAATATCAATTTAGGTCAATTAGCCTGCTAGTTGCATAAACCTTTCTGATCCTGTGTCATAACTAATAACTCACATTTGATTATATGAACCATATGTACCCTTATGTCTTTTGGCTTTTACTGTACTCTTTGCTCACACTCCTTGTGCTAAGGGGCAGTAAGCTGGGGTGGAGGAATCTCTCAACTAATAGGTTGGTCATTAAAGACACTCAACATGTAACGCGAATTGCCTGAACAGAACAAAGGAGTAACTGCATTCCAAATACAACCAATTTTCTTCTGCTTCTCTGTGGAGGGGTGGGCATGGAAGGAATGGAACCTCCCCAGAAGAGAGAACAGAGAGAATATGGATTGGTCCAGCCCTTCAAAAATACAGAGACTGGATGAGCCAGAAGAAGCTGGAGCAGGAGAGAGACACAAGGGCGGCAGAGGGGACTCTTTGGTTACAGGGCTATGGCTGCAGCAGAGAGACAGACTCCAGCTAGAGGTGAAGTCATGACTTGAAGGAGATTGACCCTGGACATTCAAGAGGGCTGTGACCAAATCCCAAAGAATGCTCCAGGGCAGTGGGAACACTGAGGCAGGAAATTGCATGCAGGTGTTGCGTTGTCTTTACCTAGATCTCATATCTCTTGTGCTGTCCAAATTAGAGGAATTGTTTTAGCAACCCCTTTTGCAAGCCCTGTGTCTGTTTTCTTTAATGATCATGTGCCCCAAAAGACAGAAAATGGAAACAGAGTGCACCCAAGCGGGAGCTCTGGGAATGGTGTGCTGAAGCAACTGTAGAGTTTATGGGAGATGGGCCAAAACTAGTCTCAGGGCCTTGGTGTTTGGCGCACAGATCTCGACTCCCAGAGAGAGCGATTAGAAGGGAAGCTGCACCCTGAGAGTGAGCCTGGAAACCCAGAGCCAGAGGCAGGTCCTCAGCATGGCTCAGACTCAGGAAATCTTAAAACACACAGGGATCCAGCATGTGGAATGCAAACAAAGTCACCCATTGGGGGTCCAGCACCTGGAGCTTGAGCAGGGCTGTGACAGCAAACCTGGAGCTGCTACATGGATGCTAGGGACTGTGAGGGGAAGGGGAGTGGGGCTAGACAGGGAGGTGTCCACAAGATGTTCTCCACCCAAATGTGGCTCCCCTGATGTCAGTGTTTCTCTGAGTGCTCTCATTCCTGGACAGATCCAGCCAGGCTCCCTGAGGGAAATGTTTCCTGAAACAGACAGTGCCGGCTTGGGGCCAGGGAGGTTTTTTTCTCTCCATTGGAAAGTCCTCCCCAGAATGGATGAGGCAGGAAATCCCTGTTGTAGTGGATTTCATCTCAACTCTCTGTCTCTGAATTTTCGTCCATCTCTCCCTTTCCTTTGTAACTCCTCCCCCCCACACACCTCCCTCTTTCGCTGCCACTTCTAATGTGCATCCCACTTTAGGTGCCGGTTACAAATGCTGAAGGCGCTGTTATTCCCTAAACTTCAGTGGCAATTGCAGGTGTAGCACTGTGAATCGCTGCATCTGAGAGCTGATCTGGCTGAGCACGAAGCAGTGCGCATTAGTCTTTGTAGTATTCTAGGTAAAACTAATTCCCTGCCCATTACCATCAAACAACCTGCTGAGTGCAAACTGCCACCATCTCTGTATTAACCTGTCTGGAGGGATTGCTGGGTGGGTGGCAGCTGCATAGACAGGGCTGGAGGCTGCTCGAAAGATGTGGTCACTCGTAGAGAAGCAGCTGCTGCCCTGTTCCCTTCCGCAGCCTTTGTGGGGATGTTGTGACAGCAGGGTTGCTAAAAAGCAGTAGATCTATAGAACAATGGGTACCCTAGCTCCAGTGGATGGGAGCAATATGGAGGTGCTGAGGAAGGCTGAGGGGCTCCAGGATGACATTTTCAATGTTCATGGTCCCTAGTAGCTGCTCCGTACAAAGGGGCAGCACAAGATCAGGATTGAGGATATTCGAAGCTGAAGCCAGCAACTGTCCCCATCAGCACTGTGTAGGTTTTGGCAGCTTTCCTACTGGGGACACATTATTAGAGTGAAAGACCAGCAAATTCTGAATTGGGCATACCAAGAAAGTCCACTACATGGCTAGTGATCACGTGGGCAAGAAAAGTTTCGGTGGCATGACAAGGCTGCCACTGCACAAATATACAACCAGACCCCCGTAATCGCCTTCCCAGAGATCAATCCGGGCAGCGCTCGGTTTGCAAGGAGGCTACATTCCTTTGGGATTTGCCATGAAGATGTTGATGATGACTGACGGGATGAATGAGCCTAGATACTCTGGCAAATGGTCTGTTGATCCAGTAATGTGTGTGAGGCTGAGGTCCGACAAACAGAAAGTGCATGTGACATTCGCTGAACAAGGAAAATGGGAAGGACATTTTCAGAGGGTAACGTATTGCGTGTGTGATATGTAATGGGGAAAACACTCTTTCCTTTTCTTTTTCTCTGTTTTCCTCCTGCGATACAGACCAGAATGTCGTCTTTTCAGACATGGATGTATCCATTGCCGGCGCAACCCATTAGGCGACCTAGGCGGTAGCCTAGGGTGCAGCTATTTTGGGGGCGCCTGTGCCACGGCCGCCCGTTCAAATTTGGGGGCGGGACCTTCCACCGCCGCTGTTGGGGGCGGCATTTCGGGGGTGGGACCTTCCGCCGCCTAGGGCGCCGGAAGAGCTGGCACCGCTACTGGATGTATCACTTATATTAAAACACAAAATTAGATCTTAGAAAGCTCTAGTTTGAGAGCTATATTGCTGTGACACACTGCACCCCAAAGCAACACCCTGGCACCCCCATATTCACCAGTTATATAATTGCAACAAATCTTGTACAAAAGGTGTCTAGAAAAATCCTGGGTTGCTGAATATGATTATCCTATTTGTATGCATGTCTCATTTTTGTATCTGAAGTTATGAATATTGGCTATGTACCTGTATTTCAAATGTGTTTGCTCCTGTGACAACTTCAACAATGTAGTTTACATCCAGTCTAGCCGGCAAACTGTGAATGGACTATTCAAATTCATGGCTCATCAATGAGCACAATGGTCCATGGAAGAAATGTATCCTCACCTGATGGACTTTCCTGGGGATGTTCTCACCAGAATAAGCGTTATAGCCCCTGCTATGACTCATAGAATCATGTTGGGGCATGTGGCCAGCTCATGTGACACTGGACTCCATCTTGTGCCTGTACTTTTACACTAAATGTGCTGGGGGCTTTAGCTTGGAAAAATGACGTTTTCCCTCAGATTGTAGAAACTAAAAAAGGGAGAAATATCATCACCACTTGGTCTCGTTCCCCCCACAATAGAATATCTGAAAACATGACTACAGGAAAACAGAGTTTTACTGGGGAGGTGGTCCTAGGCTGGAAAGGAGAAATCCCAGCCTGCGTATGGAACTTGGTGAACTGTTCATACCGTCAGAGTGAGACACTGCTTGATTCAAATCCTATCTACTTTATAGAACTCAGATTGTGGTTTTGTTTTATTTTGTAGGCAATCTACTTTGATCTGTATACTTATTACTTATGATCACTTAAATTTATCTTTCTGTGTATAATCCGTTTTATATTTGTTTACCTAAAACAATGTGCTTTTTTCATGCATGGCTGGTGAAAGCATGTATGCAACTCAGATGGGTGCGTCCCCGTCTTTGAATGTTTGTGTGAGTGCAGGACCTGAAGGGGGTTGCAGCTTGTCACAGGCTCACAGTGTGAGGGGGGCCCAGATTGGTATGCCAGAGGGATCAGTTCCCCAGTTCCAGGTTGCACCTAGGGCAGACCATCACAGTGGGGCTGCAAGCAGGGTGAAATGCACAGCTTGTTCTGATTGAGATTTGCACTTCATACGCTGGTGTGGAGAATTTAAGTGAGAGGTTAAGTATGGTGGCTGGAGATCAGTCAAAGTGGTTACCAGTTTGCTATTTTCTGTTTGCTTATTCTAGGAAAGGGAAGTACGGGCAGCAAAGCAGCACAATGAGTGAAAACAGTGAAACAATTATGAAATTGGAGCTGTTCACATTGCAGACTGTAGAAAAATAAAACAAGAACATAGAAGAATTTTGAAGCTAAAGCAGGCAGAGGGTGCCAGAGAGCAGGCAGAGCACAGAAGGGCTATGGAACAAAAACAAGAAGAAATTGAGGATTAGGACAGAGAGCAGAAATACCGATTGGACTTGCTGGAAAAGCAGAACCAGAACCCTCCCACTCCACTGATTCTCACCTCTCCCAAAGTCCACAAATGGGAATAGTTGTGTCCTGCATCCAACGAGGCAGAAGATATTTCTCAATAATTCACTACCTTTGAGAGGCTGTGAGTGATTCATAAGATTCTTGATGACCAGAAGATGCCTGTTTTTGTTGCAAAGTTAACCGGTAAAGCTCTGGATATATTCAATAAAATGACAATTGAGGATGCTTTAGATTATCATAAATTCAAAGGAATGATTTTGAAACAATTTCAGAATTACCCTCAACATTTAGAAATTTATGAATCCCAAGGATTCATGATAATCTGAGGAATAAAAGCCCTGTGCTTGGAGGAAGCAGGTATCAGGTTCCCCATGTGAATGCTGTGATTCTGAGCAAAGAAGCCCCTCTGGCAGCCGACTCTTATCACACTGGGTGTGTAAAATAAGTAAGCACGAAGCACATCAAGTCTGTCAGAATTAATGGAATGCCTTAGGTTTGAAGATACAGGGGCAGAAATTTCCATAGTTAGGCGGAGTATAGTGTAGGAAGATGGCACACTGCCAGGACAGATTTCACGGCTTTTTTAGTAGCAGGTCACAAAATCCTTGTGCCTTTGGCTAAAGTGCACATACAAACCGAGGGTTTGGAAGCTGTATTGTCAGTGGTGTTACCGAAATATCGGGTCCGCCTAGCTGAGAGCCAAAACAACCAGACAGAGATAAGGAAAAAGAGGCTTTATTCTGCAGACAAAAGGAGAGCTTGCACCTTGGTACAAAGACTCTGCCTTACACAAGTTTCACAGATCCTTTATACACATTCAGATAGAGACCCTGGCCCTGTTAACACTTGATTAGTGGTTCCAGACCCTGTGCTTCTACTATCTGGTCAGTGAAAACTAGTTTGGAACCAGCATTTCCTGGCTCAAGGGAATTAGAAAAAATACAGTTTAAAAGTTCTGGGTTCTGTTGTTAGTGTGGCTTCTGCTTCCCCCTAGTGGCCACTAATACGAATTGCCATAGGGGTTTCTCAGGGAAGGGAAATCACTTGGTGACTTTCACAGTGGGGGTAGTAGGCGATAACCCTATTGATACAGTAATTGGTAATATTTCTTCCACGTAGCTCAGGCTGTTAAAGTGTCTGCCTGAAGCAAGAAGGAGCGTTCTGCAGGGACCTCAGAGTGAAAGGGGAAAGTCCTCGGAACTGCTGAGGGAATGGGAGAAAGTCTCCTTGATTCGTCTGCAGCAGGATGAAGCGTTGATGCTTCCAGGGCTGGGGGTGGTTGAGACCTAGAGGTGAAGACAGAGTCTCCTCAGTGAGGAAGGAGTTTGTGAGGAAGGAGTTTGTCAGGGACAAAAATGTCCAGATTGCAGTTTAGCAAGGGACAAACCCAATGCTAGGGAGCACAGGAAGCTGTGTCCCAGAGAGGAACCCAGAGAAGGGGGATGGAATCATAGAAACCACTGAGAAGGTGGGTGAGGTTTACTATAACATGGCAGCAGGAGGGAACACCACTGAGCAAAGGCGGGGGTTGTAGCATATGCAAGTGAGACAACTATCCAAGCTGTTAGATGTCAGTCTTTCACAACTGAGCAGGGGATAGATCCCAGGCTCGAGAGCACAGAGGTATGTGTCCCAGAGGAGTGCCCAGATAAGGAAACTGGGGAAGGAATAAATGGGGTAAAATAATGTTTCCTCACTGGTCACATGGGGGAGAATGTCCAGGAAAGAATGGCTGGTTCAGCATATTTGCACTCAGACACCCAACCTATTGTTCAGGTTTTCAAAGACAAAGGTGTAACTGACCTCCTGGCAGGGAGCAGTCACACAGCTGACCTCTCTGGGGTATAGAGAGGGGTGACGGAGGATACCCCAATCCAGGTCCCGATTTTTGAAGACTTTGTTTCTGATGTGTTTGTGAAAAATAACTCTGCCTCTCTGAGATCCTGCTGAAGAAATGGTTGTTTGTGAAAATGTTAATGACCCACCTGACAGAGGGAAGGAGGAAATTCCCTGGGTTGGGAATACACAGATAGCAGCCCTGAAAGGGTTGCTGAGAAAAGACACGCCTCTTAGCCCGGAGAGCACAAATCACAACCCTTGAGGAAAGGGGGATGGGAAAAGTCCCAATGCTGGGAGTGGGGATCACAGGGAAACCACTACAGAGGCATGGGGAGTAAATTTTTGGAAGGGCATAACCCTGGGATTTGGAAGCAGCTCCACACAGGGCTAGCCAGCATGCAAAGTCCCCTTATATCCTTAACTCACCAGACCCTGGCACACCAAGACACCAAAGATGACTTTACACTGAGATCTCATACTGAAGGAGACACTAGGGGAGAAGGGAAAACAGTAAATAAACATGTGTTAAGGTTCAGGGAGGAGTTGAAAGACATAGTAGGTATTGAACAAACCAGACTATCCAAGCAGAAGGTGTGGTATAATAAAAATATTTCGAAATGCCTACTGTTGATAAAAGATATCCCTATGGGGCTACTGCTTCTCAGCTAACATGTGTAGAAAGGCTCAAAGCTTGTCACAGCAGGGAAACTATAAACCTGGTGTTCTGTGTAGAAGGGGAAACTGAGGCACGCCTCCGCATGGAATTTGTGAATATCTGTGTTGAGCTATCACCAGTTGGAAAAGCACAATGGTTAACAATGCTGCACAGATACAAAGAGAAGTTTTCTAGCAACCCAGAGAAGGCACACTATCTGACTTTTGAGATCACTAGGCTGATCTAGAAAATGTTGAGAGGTACAGAGAACTGTTTAAGAACATCTGTGGATAACACTACAATATTTCTAATACTTGGACACACTGCCACCACCTTAGTCAGTGACTAACACTCCTGCAGTAAATGAAGGGGGCAGCTGTCACAGTCTCTGCCACAAACAACACCCTGGCACCTTCTTTATGTTTTGTCAAATTCTGGTGAATGTGTTCTTAAAACAGGGAACATGTGCTGGGTCATCATCCGAGACTGCTATAACATTAATATATTGCAGAATGCAGGCAAAAACAGAGCAGGAGACATACAATTCTCCCCCATGTTCATTTTTTTTAATGAACATTATCAGCATGGAATCATATCTTCTGAAATGGTGGCTAAAGCATGAAGGGGCATATGAATTTAACATATCTGGCACGTAAATACCTTGCAATGCCAGCTTAAAAAGTGCCATGCAAACGCCTGTTCTCACTTTCATGTGATGTAAATAAGAAGCAGGCAGCCTTAGCCCTGAAAAATGTAAATAAACTTGTTTGTCTTAGTGATTGTCTGAACAAGAAGTAGGACTGAGTGGACTTGTAGGCGCTGTGGAGGAAATCCCCCCCCCCTCCTTCTTTGTCCCCTTCAGGTTGTTTCTCCCTCCCCTCTTATCTAACCCCCACAGACCCTGGCCTGGCTCAAAACTGTCAGACAGGAAGCCAAACCAAACTGGGCTTCACTTTGAGGAAAAGGAATAAAAAGGGGAACGGGAATATTTGCAAGAATGTTTTTGGCAGCACTCCAGTATAAACGGCCTGCATAACTTTTGCTTTTGTAATACGCTTTTGCTTTAAGTATCACGCCATATAGCCAAGCCATATAGTCTATCTGTAATCAATGCTGTATACTGATATATGGGTAATAAGCATCTCTCAATAACCTGTAATAATTAGCATAGCAATAGGCCTAGTGATCATATCAAGGGGTGGGCACAACATCCCTCCCTGGCTCCACTATGTAACCCCCGTCCCCAACACCCTATTAATGCTTACAAATTAGAAGAGATATATTAACATCAAGACTGTCATTCAGGCTGTAACCCATATTGAAATGTACCCTTTATCTTGTGAAACCGGAATATGTGCTCATGTTCTTGCGTTGGCATAATCAATAACCACTGTCTGCCCTTTTGTGAACCCTTGCTTGCCCAAACCAGGAAAGCACCCCTCCTCTAAATGCTTGGCAGTGACGCATGTGCGGTTGCGGTTTAAGACTATAAAATCTAAGAGATTGTGGAGGAAATCCCCCCCCCCTCCTTCTTTGTCCCCTTCAGGTTGTTTCTCCCTCCCCTCTTATCTATCCCCCACAGACCCTGGCCTGGCTCAAAACTGTCAGACAGGAAGCCAAACCAAACTGGGCTTCACTTTGAGGAAAAGGAATAAAAAGGGGAACTGGAATATTTGCAAGAATGTTTTTGGCAGCACTCCAGTATAAACGGCCTGCATAACTTTTGCTTTTGTAATACGCTTTTGCTTTAAGTATCAAGCCATATAGCCAAGCCATATAGTCTATCTGTAATCAATGCTGTATACTGATATATGGGTAATAAGCATCTCTCAATAACCTGTAACAATTAGCATAGCAATAGGCCTAGTGATCATATCAAGGGGTGGGCACAACATCCCTCCCTTGCTCCACTATGTAACCCCCGTCCCCAACACCCTATTAATGCTTATAAATTAGAAGAGATATATTAACATCAAGACTGTCATTCAGGCTGTAACCCATATTGAAATGTACCCTTTATCTTGTGAAACCGGAATATGTGCTCATGTTCTTGCGTTGGCATAAGCAATAACCACTGTCTGCCCTTTTGTGAACCCTTGCTTGCCCAAACCAGGAAAGCACCCCTCCTCTAAATGCTTGGCAGTGACGCATGTGCGGTTGCGGTTTAAGACTATAAAATCTAAGAGATTGTGGAGGAAATCCCCCCCCCCTCCTTCTTTGTCCCCTTCAGGTTGTTTCTCCCTCCCCTCTTATCTACCCCCCACAGACCCTGGCCTGGCTCAAAACTGTCAGACAGGAAGCCAAACCAAACTGGGCTTCACTTTGAAAACTGTCGCGAATACGACCCCCTAGGTGTTCCTTTAATAAATGTTACAATTTATTAAAGGAACACCTAGGGGGTCGTATTCACGACAGCGCTAAAGTTTTGCACTTTCATGATAAAGAGACTGCATTACAGTACTTGCATTTTATCATTTTACAGTGCAAATATTTTAAATAAAAAATAATAATATAAAGTAAGCATTTTGCATTCTGAGTTGAAAATGTGGAAAAAACATCCAGAAATATTTAATAAATTTCAATTGATATTCTACTGTTTAAAAGTGCGATAAAATGTGATTAATCACGGATAATTTTTTCAGTTAATCACGTGAGTTAACTTCGATCAATTGACAGCCGTCATCTGTACGCTATTCATTATAATCACTATCTACCTTTCATACTTAATGAATCTGATCTATTTTTTTACCTATACCAGTGTGTTCTTTGAAACGCAAAAGGGAATTATGCTTAGTAGCAGGGGCTGGTGCACACTACTTTTCACACCGAGGAGGGACAGACTGGGTAACAAACTTACACCGGTCAGGCTTCTGACCAGGGCAAGACTATACAGCTCTGGGATCCTAGGCTGGGAAGCTGTTGGGGAACTGGCTGGAGCCTCTCTATTGTTGGTTCATGAGTAGCTAGTGAAAGTTTTCATGTAACTGCAGCTGGCTCTGTTCCTGTCTCTGTACGGCTGTGTAAGTGTATAACCTGGAGAGAATTTTCCAGGTCCCACCCAATGAACAGGCCCTGCTAGATTGTGAGTCCATCTCCTTCTTGTCATGCTCTCAGTTACTAACAGAGAAATGGCGATAAGAGCAGGGAAGTGAGGACTCCTTGACTCTGTCTGTCATTCTCTGTATGACGTTGCCTAAATCACATATCCCCGTACCTCAGTTTACCTATCTGCATAATGGGGATATGTTCATTGTGACTTTACTTCGCTAGGTGTTTTCAAGATCCTTCAATTAAAGGTGTTGCCCAGTATGATGATAGTTACTGATGAGAATTATTGATCTCTGAACCCATAGCGACAGCCCCGTGTGCCTGCAGAAAGTGTTCGTGTCTCTCCTCAGTCATCTGTCTGCAGATCTGTCTGCTATCTACCCATCCATCCTGGGCATTTACAGAATATCAGACCCTATGATGATCTAGGCATTATCCCTCATTTTCTTCCCAATCAACTACAATTTTTAAATATACACAAATACACAGAGCAGGCGGTTCCTCACTTACTCAGCAGAGAGCCCAAGAGTTCTCAACTCCCTTTGGGAAGGTCCCTTAATTATTGTTTACTCCTAAAGCTGGATAAATAGCATAGAAGTGCAGACAGGTTTGTCTCCAGTCTGTTTATCTTTAGATGCTCACTTCTCCTCTAGAGGCTGAGCGAACCCCACTAGGATTGCGCAGAGCTATATTATTAATGGTGCACAGCCCTGTGTTGACACTTGGCGTGGGATGCTGCTGCAAATGCTGGGGTGAGTGAAGTGTGGGATACAGATATCTAAGGTGGATTCCCAGGGAGGACACTTCCCTCTCCGAATTCACAGGTACCCATCTCTTCCTGAGGCTCTCCCTTGCTCAACAAAGCCAGTGCAATGTGGGCATGATGGGGTAGAGAATAGGTCTGTGACCCTTTCCACTCTGCACAGCCAGGGTACTTCCCCTGATGATGAGTTTGTTCCAGTATTATGGGCCAAAATTTCCCACTGTTTGGTGCCCTCCCTGGCTGATGGCCTCCAACCCCATGGTGGCTGCATTTCAGTGGCCCGTAGTAGCCTCAGGTACCACTGAGACAAAACTCCCCTTGGAGTAAGAACTGTTTAAAGAGCTCAGGAGCCAGCTGTGAATTAATGCACAGACACTGTCACCCCATCCTTTTGCATTTCAGAGCTTTGGCTGTTAACTGGGGGGGGGGGGGCGGTTAACTTGCTTTTATCTGCTGGAAACCATGGAGATGCTAGGGCTCCTAACTAGAATAATTATGAATTTGTTTCAACATGGGCAAGACACCTTCTCTCCTAGCTTCATTCGAGCAGTCCGCTGAACTGTTATAAATCAAACATTCAAAAAAACAATTCAATCAGAAGGAGACACCCAGTGTAGGAAATTTCAGTTCCAACATTTAAAGTTTGGCAAACTTATAAGCATCAGAAAATGAGCTCTTCGAATGCAAGGTGTCAGACACCTTAACTAATAGGGGTGCTACTAGTTCCACCTAAAATGGCCATTTGTGAATCCCATTCAGGTAACCTCTTTGTTCCAATAATGTATTTGGCAAGGAGTTCCAATGGCCAAATACACATTACGTAAACTATTTTCTTTTATCAGTGTTATATGTTCAGAGTTTTAATATAATTGAATGTTCCCTTGTTCATGTGTTGTGAGAAAGAGTAAATATAAAAGCCTGATGTACTTTCTTTATCAATCGATTCATAGGGTTCAAGGTCAGAAGGGACCATTATATCATTCAGTCCGACCTCCTGTAAAATACAGGCCATTACATTTCTCCCAGTTACCCCTGAATTGAGCCCAATGACTTGTGTGTGACTAAGTCCTGGTCTTCACTAGGATTTTACATCATAGACTCATAGAGCCCCAGGGTGAAAAGGGACGACAAACGTCAGCTAGTATAACCGCCTGTGAAGATTTGTTGCTTCTGAACCATCAAAGACAGATGGCTATCCAACCTCCTGTTTATACTCTCCATTGAAGGAGCTTCCACAACTTCCTTAGGCCTCCTGTTGGGAAGATTTCTGTGAGATTTCATCTAAATCTGCTCGGCTGGAGTTTGAACCTCTTGTCCTGCGCTCAGAGGCAAGATAGAACAACTTTTCTCAAGTATTTGAAGACCATTGTCATATCCTCCCTCAGTCTCCTTTTTCCAAACTAAATATCAGCCTTTGATAATACAGCTTGCATTTCATCCCTTTGATCATCTTTGTCTCTCGCCTCTGGATCCTTTGCAGTTTCTCAAAATCCTTTCTATATATTTGTAACCAAAACTGTACACAGTACTCCAGCTGAAGCCTAAACAGTGCTGACTAGAGAGGTAGTATCACCTTCTGTGACTTGCATGCTTTGCCTCTGCTAATGCAACCAAAAATTGCTTTTGCATCTTTTGCAATAGCAAAAAAAAAAAAAACCACTCCTGAAAGATGTAGCTATATCAACCTAACCCCAGTGTAGACAGAATGAGGTTGGGGAGGCGAATTACCTACACTGAGGGGGGAATCCCTGCCATCAGTGTCAGTAGTGTCTACACAGAAGCGCTACAGCAGCGCCACTGTAGCATTTTAATGTAGACAAGTTGGGAATCAGATCTTACAGAAAAGCATCCAGTCTGGATCTGCAGGCATGGGGAGTTGGAGAATCCCCCACTTCCCTTTGCAGTGTGTTCCAATGGCTATTCACCTTCAGAGCTAACTATTGGAATTTGTCTGGATTCAGCTTCCAGCTGCTGGGTCTTGCTCTGCCTTTCCCCGCTAGATTACAGAGCCCGATATTACTATTTAAGTTAAATAAATGAAGCTCTTAAGTCTCTCACTGTCCAGCATTTTCTCGAGCCTCCAATCATTTTTGTGGCTCTTTTCAGGCAGATCTTGCAATAAAGCATTCAGTTGGAGAATGCACCACTTCCCTTCTCAGTTTGTTCCAATGGTTAATCACCCTCAGTGCTGAACATTTGGCCATTATTTCCAGCTGGAATTTGTCCACATTCAGCTTCCACCCATTGGGCCTTGCTTCGCTTTTCTCCTCTAGATTAGAGAGACCATCACTACCCACGGTTTTCTCCTCATGAAAGTGTCTGCTTAATCATTTATTTGACAAGTTAAATAGATGAAACTCTTCAAGTTTCTCATGATCCTGCTTTTTCTCCAGCCACCAATCATATTTGTGGCTCTTTTCTGCACCCTCTACAATTTTTCAACCTCCTTTTTGAAATTTGGACCCTGGGCCTGGACGCAGTCAGTTTCACCAATGCCATGTGCAGAGGTAAAATCCTTCACCTGCTCCAACTCACCCCTCCCCTGTTTATGCATCTGTAGCAGGGTGGTCACCCGCTCCTCCCCGGAAGGGCTTAAAACAGCCCTGGCAGAGGGCTGGGGCAAAGGAAAAGCTGTTTGGCTGATTGGGGAACCGGCCGCAGCTGGGCCACACCCCAATCAGGCCACAGCTGGCCTGTATAAAAAGGCTGGGAGCCAGAGGCCCAAGAAAAGTCTCTCTCTGCATTCAGAGAGATGGGCCTGGCTGCAGGGAGCTAGAGACAGGGTATCTGAGTGGAGCAGGGCTGGGGAAAGGCAGAGGAGCTGGGGAGCTCCAGCCTGGAAAGCCCCAGGCTGCGGCCTAGCAGAAGGCCAACAGGTACTGGGGGTTGCAGAGGGCAGCCCAGGGGTAGGCCAAGGTAGTAGGTCCAAACCCAACCTTGCCAGTGATGAGTGGCTGCTACTGCAGTCTGCCCCAGGGCGTGGGGCTAGATGATGACTGGCAGTAGCCTTATACTGAGTTGAGGTGGGAATAGTGGATGGGGGTTCCCCGGGGAGGGGAGACCCTAAGACTGAAGGGTTACTGCTAGGGGTCAGCACCCCAGGTATAAGGGCACCGGGGTCCAGAGAGGGACACGGGGTCCAGAGGACGGGCGGATCACCGGCCTGCAGAGGGCACTCCGGAGCTGGAATGACCTAATTCCCAGAAGTCACCAGCAGGAGGCGCCGCAGGGGTGAGTCTGCTCCTCTACAGCATCCAAGGATCACATCCGTCCTTTTGGGCACAGCATCGCCCTGGGAGCTCACAATGAGTTGGTTTTACACAATGACTTCTAAATCCTGTTCAGGGTCCCTGTGTTCCATGATACAGTGCCTTAGTCTGTGGGTTTGGCCTGCATTTCCTCTTCCGTTAGGATAACTTTGCATTTAACTGTACACTCCACATCAATCGGTATGCCTGCCCTGGCCTCCTCATTGTAAACTCTCTGCCATTCTTTGGGTCGTCTGCAAATTTTATCTGCAGTGATATTTTATTTGCTTCCAGATCATTGATGAGAATATTGAATATCATCAGGCCTAGAACTGATCTTGCAGAACCCCACTAGAAACACCCCCATTCACTGACAATGGCCCATTGACAGCTGCTTTTAGTTAACCAGTTTTTAGTTCATCTTAAGTATGATATTGCATAGTATTCAGTTTTTTATCTGAATATTTTCTCCTACTAATTGAAATGCCTCAGAGAAATTGAAGTCTACTGCATCTGCACTGTTCCCTTGATCAACCAAATGTGTACTCTTATTGAAGGAGGAAATCGGGTTTATGTGACAAGAACTGTTTTACATTAACCATGTTGTTGACTGGCATTAATTATATTCCTAGACTATTTTTTAAATGAATGTCATACCAGTGTTCCATTGTTTCCTAAACTTGTCTAATCTTTTTTTTTTTTAAACTTGCCCTTTTAAAGTCGACATATAACACAGAAACTACCCTGTATTTGCCTTTTTTTTTTTTTGGTTCTCCTGCTGCCTGATTGCGTACTTCTAGTTCTGAATGAGAGGTGTGGTTTCTTGGTCAGTTTGTAACTCTACGGTTCTATTATAGATGCTGTTTAATATCCTCCTTTACTGCAGATGAACTGGAAAGTATTTCATCACCTCGTGTTATATGAGTGCATCATACTGCTTCTTTCCCAGTGCAGAACAAAAATATTTATCGAAGAAATCTATCTTTATTGCAATATTAGCAAGATGCTTTTCTCCCTCCAGGAATTGGCCAAACCTTTTCTAGGATTTCTTTTGTTTTTAAAAAACGTAATAACCTCCTATTCTGATCCTTAGTCCTGCCAAGCATGGAGTTTTCCCTTATGTCTTTAACGTTCCCTATCAATTTTTAGAACTTCCAATTTGTATGGCTTGCTATCTGTATTTCCTTCCCCTCCCCATTTGTAATATATTCCTTTTTTCCCACTAATTGCTGACTTCCCTCTGCCACTGAACAGGGTTTTTAGTCAAAGTTGTTCTCCCACATTGACGGGGGAATTGTAGCTTTTTAGCAATCTAATAAACTATTCTCAAAGAACTTCCAAGTTTCATTCCCATTTTGCTGTCTACATTTTTCCTTCCAGTCATTTTTCCTGATAATTTCCCTCAAATTTGGGGAATTAGCCCATTTCAAGCACTAAGTGTCTATAGATATTACTGGTAGGGAGCTGTTCTCTGTCTGCCCATTCAAATGTAATCAATTCAATTTTTTATTTTTCCCTCCTGTATCATATATCCCCTTGTTTGTCTCTTCCCTAAACTAAACAGTCCCAGACTTTTCAGTCTGTCTGCTCATGGCAGCCTCCAACATTTTCACAGTCTGTTTTGGAAATCCCCTTTATAACTGCTATATCCTTATAGTAGAGTCTGGATGACCAAAACTGAGTGCATCTCATTTCTTAGGCATTGTCATAGGTTTTACCCCCACTCTGAACTTTAGGGTACAGATGTGGGGACCTGCATGAGAACTCCTAAGCTTAATTACCAGCTTAGATCAGTATGCTGCCACCACCCAAATATTTGAGTCATTTGGGAAACTCTGTCTTCTCCCCAAAAATCTTTCCCTCCCAAGTACTATAACCCTTCCCTGGGTAGTCTTGAGAGACTCCTCCACCAATTCCCTGGTGAACACCGATTCAAACCCTTGGATCTTAAAACAAGGTGAAATTAACCATCCCTCCTCCTTTCCCCCACCAATTCCTGGTGAGCCCAGATCCAACCCCCTTGGATCTTAAAACAAGGAAAAAATCAATCAGATTTCTAAAAAGAAGGCTTTTAATTAAAGAAAAGAAAGGTAAAAGAAAAACTTATGGGAGATAGCATACAAGCTGATCTCACAGACAACAGATTTAAAACAAGAGGATGTTCCCCTGGGCAAAACCCTTAGTACACCAACAAATAGCCAATTTTATTATTCCTCTAATGCCCAAGACAAGTTACAAAAAAGAAAATGAACGTAAGCTAATTCCTTCACTAAATATTCACTACCCTGTTTGATTCCTGATTCCTTTTCCTCTCTGGCCAAAACTGAAACTGACTCAAGACAAAGGGAACTTCACTCCTTCCATTTGAAACATCTTGTCCCCCCATTGGTTCATTTGGTCAGGTGTCAGCTAGGCTAGGTGAACTTCTTAACCCTTTACAGGTAAAAGAGGCATTAACCCTTAACTATCTGTTTATGACAGGCATCCAAATATATTTTTTTTTTGCTCACTGCTGCGAATGAGCAGGATTTTCCGTGGAGCTGCCATCAATGATGCTCAGGTCTTTTCCCTGAGGTGTGTTCAGGTTGGGATGTTTTCTCTGGCATAGGCGTCGACTCAGTGGGTGCTCCGGGGCTGGAGCACAAACGGGGAAAAATTAGTGGGTGCTCTGCACCCACCGGCAGCCAAGATCCCCTCCCCGTGCCCCCTGCCTCACCTCACCTCCTCCTCTGCCTCCTCCCCTGAGCGGGCCGTGTCCCTGCTCCTCCGCCAACCTCCCAGCACTTGCTCCAGGAGGGAGGGGGAGGAGCAGGAACATGGCGCGTTCAGGGGAGGAGGTGGGGAAGAGGCGGGACCAGGGAGGGGATTTCGGAAAGGAGTTGGAATACGGGGAGGGAGGGGGTGGAGTTGGGGTGGGGACTTTGGGGAAGGGGTTTGAATGGGAGTGAGGCAGAGGCGGGAGGGGGCAGGGGGCGGGGCAGGGGTGGGTCGAGCACCCACCGGCAGTATGTCCTCTGGCACACGTCTTAGCAAAAAAAAATTTCCACTCTCAGATTTTGAGCAACCGTGTTAATGGGGAACTCCCTTCAGCATGGACTCTCTAGCCTGTCTTTCATTGCTTTAAGGAACAATGATGGATAACCAGTATCCACACTTGTGTTTCCTGCTGGTGACTATTAAGGTTTCCTAAACCACAATGTGTAGGAATTATTTGATGCATGGAGCACCATAAAATATGGAATTAGCATTAGGAGGGTCAGTTGTTCATAATTCATTTCTCTGAATAATGAAAATGTCAAATTTCAGTGTGTGAAGAGCGACCAATCTGCTTCACCCATGAGAACAGCCTCCAGTTGTGCATGTCGTGTCTCGTATGAACATTGTCTCTCCATCAAGGCATTTCTCCTGCGACCATAACCCTAGACCCTGGGCACATACAGGAAGTCAGGGAAACTTACGTTACATGCAGGAAACACCGTTCTGCCTCAGAGTTGGACACCTTCTCCCTTACTCCATGTCAAATTCCAACACAACTGAATTCACCAACCCCTCCACCTTCATCCTGATGGGCATTCCTGGCCTGGAAGCGGCCCATGTCTGGATCTCCATCCCCTTCTGCACCATGTACGCCATAGCCATCTTGGGGAACTTCACCGTCCTATACATCGTAAAGACGGAGCCGAGACTCCATGGACCTATGTACTATTTCCTCTGCATGCTGTCTGTCACTGACTTGGTCCTGTCTACATCCATCCTGCCCAAAACACTGAGCATCTTCTGGTTTAATTCCAGGGAGATAAATTTCAGTGCCTGCCTCACCCAACTGTACTTCATTCATTGCTTCTTCATGACTGAATCTGGGATTTTCGTGGCCATGGCTTTTGATCGCTATGTGGCCATCTGCCATCCCCTGAGACATTCCACCATTCTGACAAACCCGGTGGTGGCCAAGATCGGCCTGGCTGTGATGTTGCGTGGTGGCATAGTCGTACTGCCCTATCTCCTCCTCGCAAGGCAGTGGCCATATTGCAGAACCAACATCATCCCCCACACGCACTGCGAGCACATGGCCGTGGTGAAGCTGGCCTGCGCCAACACCCATGTCAGTAGTTATTATGGCCTGTTTGTGGTATTCTGTGTAACCGGTCTGGATGTGGTTTTTATTTCCATGTCCTATACCCAGATCCTTAAGGCCATCTTCAGCCTCCCCACAAAGGACGCCCAGCTCAAGACGTTTGGGACCTGCGGCTCTCACCTCTGTGCCATCTCGGCCTTTTATATCCCACGTCTCTTTTCCTCCCTCACGTCCCGGTTTGGCCAGAATATGCCCCTGTATTTCCACATTCTCAGTGCCAACGTATATCTACTGGTGCCCCCCATGCTAAATCCCATCATCTATGGGATGAAGACCAAAGAAATCTGGGGCAGGATCCTCCAGCTGATTACTCAGAAAGGGAGTAAAATTTTCTCCTAGTGCTCTGGTTCTCAGACCAAGCTTTGTGGGGAGCTGGCTGTGCCCTCTTCCCTGTATCATTGGCTGACCAAAGAGACATTACATCCTTTCCTGACCATACTGTGCTGTGTCAGTGTGACAAACTCTTTAACTCATAAGGTTGCCACCTTCCTTATTTCTGGTAACTAGACCCCCGATGCCTCGCCCCTGCTCCCCATCTTCTTTCAAGGCCCCACCCACTTCTACGCCTTTTCTCCTAAGGCTCTGCCCCATCCCTCTCTCCTCCCCTGTCACTCTCTATATCATCTCCACCTCCCTCCCCCCCCCACCACAGCTGGGCTCCCCCTGCTCCAGGGCTGGGACAGGAGCTGCTGCAGCCTGACCAGGAGCCTTCAGTGAGTGCAGTGGGGTTGTAGCACTGGAACCAACAAGGAGTGGAGAGGGAAGCCAGAAAACTGTATAAAAGCAGTTGAGGGTTGGGAGCAAGGTTGTGTTGTGGGTGGGTGAGACTGTGCATCATACAGCTTGTGGACCCTAAAGCTCAGCTACAAAGTTCTAAGGGCAGAGACCATTTTGTTGCTTATTTCCTTAGCTTTCAGTTCCCCTTTAGTCCTCCCAGATAGGGGCCTGTAGCAGGCCGGGTACCTGCAATTGGGATGGGCTGGGAGCACTTTCCCCTGAGCGTGACTTTGGGGGCTGTGGAGGAAATACCCCCCCGCCTTCTTTGTCCCCTCCAAGTTACTTTCTCCCCTCTTTTCTATCCCCCACAAACCCTGGCCTGGCTCAAAACTGTCAGACCGGAAGCCTAAACCAGACTGGGCCGCACTTTGAGGAAAGGGGGAGAAAAGGGGAACTATCAAAGGTTAGAAAGAACAATTTGTAACAGGCATTGCTCAAGGTTTAAAATGCATCTGCTTGTGCTATCTGTCATGCTAAAGGTTATCAAGACTCATCCTGAACCCTATCTTTAATCAATGCTTTTAAGCCCCTGTATGCCCATACCCACCAAGAGGTTAGTCCTCCTCCTTGCCCCAAGGCCCAGCCGGATGCCCACTTGGCATCAGATGGGGGGGGGGGGGCTACCCTTGTAACAGCAACCCCCTCTGTGGGCTCTGACCAGGGCCTACCCTATAACCAGCAGGTCAGAAGCCTAAACCATACTAGACTATGCCCCAAGAGGTGAGGCCGGGGAAAAAGGAAACTAAAACATTTTAACAGCATCCTTGGTGTATGGATAAGTATAGGTAATAGGCAATATTATAGTAATCATAGGCACCCCACCCTTGTACCCGTTATATTGTATATCCCTTACCTCGGCATCAATACCACCCCCGTGCCCAAACCCATAGGCTATCCAAACAAACAATGTAGTCTCTAACTGCCCTTTGTACACCCCTGTATACGTGTCCAGGGCCAAACCACAGTCACAAAACACTGTGCCTACGTGCCCAGGACATGTCGAAAGCTTCCGTCAAAAGCACCAGCCATCTGACCTTTTCAATCCATCCCCAAGAAGACTTGTTGACAACTCCGGAAAGTACCCCTTACCCTAATGCTGGAGTTGTTTACAACTCAGGAAAGCACCCCTCACCCTAAATGCTTGGCAATGACGCGTGTGCGGTTGCGGTTTAAGACTTTAAATTTTGTGTGTAACCTAATGATCGGGGTTGTTGGCTTCGGTCTCCAACCCCAATGCATTGGTGGGTGTGTGTGTGAGCTCAATAAAGCAGGCCTCAGGCTTGAGTCTATAATCAAATTGCCTAGGAGTGTTTGTTCCTGACAGGTCAAATGACTGCCTAGGGGGTCGTGTTCGCGACAGGGCATAGCAAGGGATCATCTAGGGAGGTGGTGGAATCTCCTTCCTTAGAGGTTTTTAAGGTTGGGCTTGACAAAGCCCTGGCTGGGATGATTTAGTTGGGATTAGGTCCTCCTTTGAGCAGGGGGTTGGACTAGATGACCTCCTGAGGTCCCTTCCAACCCTGATATTCTATTCTATGAATCTAGGTGGGCAACAGCTGAGAGAGGCGGAAGGAGAAGCCCCCATGTTAGCTGGGAAGGCGGGATGCTGGGCAGAGGCTGGGGTGGCTGCGGTGGCTCACAGGGAGGGAGATGAACAGCACACCTGCCATTAGCCGGCTATTTACACACGTACATGGCACCTTATCTGGAACTACAGTACACCCATTGCCCTGGAAATGAAGCTGAACATGAAAGCTGAATGTATCATATGCTCTGCATGGTGCTTTTGGTCACCACATCTTAAAGCTTTTTAGGTAGGCTGCTAAGCAGCATCATATCCATGTCATGGATGGACTGAGCCATGCAGAGGTAAAGCACTCTGTTTATAAGAAGGCTACATTCCTCTGGGAATGAGTGGTAGCCTTAGAATCATAGAATCATAGAATCTCAGGGTTGGAAGGGACCTCAGGAGGTCATCTAGTCCAACCCCCTGCTCAAAGCAGGACCAAACCCAACTAAATCAGCCCAGCCAGGGCTTTGTCAAGCCTGACCTTAAAAACCTCTAAGGAAGGAGATTCCACTACCTCCCTAGGTAACCCATTCCAGTTCTTCACCACCCTACTAGTGAAAAAGTTTTTCCTAATGTCCAACCTAAACCTCCCCCTCTGCAACTTGAGACCATTACTCCTTGTTCTGTCATCTTCTATCACTGAGAACAGTCTAGATCCATCCTCTTTGGAACCCCCTTTCAGGTAGTTGAAAGCAGCTATCAAATCGCCCCTCATTCTTCTCTTCTGCAGACTAAACAATCCCAGTTCCCTCAGCCTCTCCTCGTAAGTCATGTGCTCCAGCCCCCTAATCATTTTTGTTGCCCTCCGCTGGACTCTCTCCAATTTATCCACATCCTTCTTGTAGTGTGGGGCCCAAAACTGGACACAGTACTCCAAATGAGGCCTCACCAGTGCTGAGTAGAGGGGAATGATCACATCCCTCGATCTGCTGGAAATGCCCCTACTTATACAACCCAAAATGCCATTAGCCTTCTTGGCAACAAGGGCACACTGTTGACTCATATTCAGCTTTTCGTCCACCGTAACCCCTAGGTCCTTTTCTGCAGAACTGCTGCCCAGCCATTCGGTCCCTAGTCTATAGCAGTGCATGGGATTCTTTCGTCCTAAATGCAGGACTCTGCACTTGTCCTTGTTGAACCTCATCATATTTCTTTTGGCCCAATCCTCTAATTTGTCTAGGTCCCTCTGTATCCTATCCCTACCCTCCAGCGTATCAACCACTCCTCCCAGTTTAGTGTCATCTGCAAACTTGCTAAGGGTGCAGTCCACACCATCTTCCAGATCGTTAATGAAGATATTGAATAAAACCGGCCCCAGCACCGACCCTTGGGGCACTCCACTTGATACCGGCTGCCAACTAGACAAGGAACCATTGATCACTACCCGTTGAGCCCGACCATCTAGCCAGTTTTCTATCCACCTTACCGTCCATTCATCCAGCCCATACTTCTTTAACTTGCTGGCAAGAATACTGTGGGAGACTGTATCAAAAGCTTTGCTAAAGTCCAGAAATAGCACATCCACTGCTTTCCCCTCATCCACAGAGCCGGTTATCTTATCATAGAAGGCAATTAGGTTAGTCAGGCATGACTTGCCCTTGGTGAATCCATGCTGACTGTTCCTGATCACTTTCCCCTCCTTTAAGTGGTTCAGGATTGATTCCTTGAGGACCTGTTCCATGATTTTTCCAGGGACTGAGGTGAGACTAACTGGCCTGTAGTTCCCTGGATCTTCCTTCTTCCCTTTCTTAAAGATGGGCACTACATTAGCTTTTTTCCAGTC